>JAHWFO010091810.1:0-12876 GCA_023313115.1 Rhysida immarginata
CACACTGATAGCAGCACGGTACATCACTGAGTCTGCAGCCCGTATTACTGCCCATTCTGCACACCATACCCGGCGCAGTCTTTCAGCAGGATAACGCCAGACCGCACACGGCAAACATGAGCATCATGTCTGCATGATGTCAACTGCCTACCATTGCCCACGAGGTCCCCAGACCTATCGCCAATTGAACACGTGTGGGACATGGTGGGACGTCGTTTACGATCACCCGCAATCTCCATGAACTGACACAGCAGTTTCACCAGGCCTGGGAATACGTACCCCAAGATGACATTCGCCACCTTTATGATTATCCACACGTGCGGCTGGAGCAATGCATCGCCGCTAGAGGTGGCCACAACCTACTGATGCCGCTTTCCTGTACAAACGAGTGCACGTCTTGACTCCATAACGTAATAAAGGTGTGTTCAAATGTATCTTTTGCTGTATACCTACTTTTGGCTCATTCGGATAACTCCTTGTGGGTGGGACAATTTCATTGCAAAGCAGTGTAGAAATTTTATATCAGAAGTTCAGAATCCCGAAATGTTTTATATTTATAATGTGTTGCTTAAAATTTTAGCTATTACACCCTAAAACTGATATACTCCTCTCCGGCCTCCGCAGCTATACAAATACAAAGCAAGCTATAACTTTTCTACGAAAAGGCCTATATTCTAATACTAGGCGTGTCTGATTAAATTTCTAATTTCAATTGTCAGACATTGTTGCTAAGTTAACAATGTTTAACAAGTAAAATTGGAAATTTAACTGGACACGCCCAGTTTTTCTTTCGTTTGATAGAGTATAAGAAACTGAAATTTTGTATTTGTGCACCTCCATTTATTATAGCCATGAGCCGCTACTGCTGTAACATTTTGATGCTAAAACCCTTATATCGTTGGATAACGTTGCCTTAACTAATTTTTGTTTTATTTTATATTGCAATTTATTTGTTTATTTAGTTGGCTTTTGTTTAGTGTTTTACTGCTTTTATTTTGAAATATCAAGTTGTTTTCTCCGTTCTGTTTAGTTTATTCCTTTGTATTTGTATTTATTTAATTTAAGTTTTTTGACTGATTAATCGTCTGTTATAGCCTGATTATTACTATAACCGGGTTTTTGTTTATCGCCCACCTTCGGGATCGCTGAAGAAGCTGGTTTCATACTTAACTGTACTTTTACTGCGATTTCAGCAGACGGGTTATCATATAGTGCTCACAGGTGATTTTAATGTTAACTTTAGTTCTCCTCCACCAAACAAACACTACATAATTGATCCTATAACGCGAACAGTTTTAGTACCATCGATTTCTGGATGCACGCAATTCTCGTCCTTTTTCTAGAAGTACACCGCGATATACTCTTGCTTTGCTACATTTAAGCCGTTTTACAGCTGTTCATTAGACGTCCACATCACAGGCCATTTTCCTATTCTGTTAGTGTTTAATTCAACTCAGTTAAATACAAAGTCTTCCGCAATTTATACGAGGGAAGATCAAAAAGTAAGTTGCACTTCCACGGTATGGCCATTTATTACATCACTTATACAAAAGCAACATGGCTATAGCAGCATACAATGTAGGTTCACTTTTCCACATAGTTCCCAAGAGATCCTAAGCATTTATCCGAACGATCAACCAACTCTTCGATTCCGGATGCATAGAAATCTCCTCCAGCGTTTTGTAACCACACGGTGACAGCCGCTTTCACCTCCTCGTGGTTTCGAAATCGTTGTCCACCGAGTTCCGTTTTGAGCTTACCGAAAAGATGAAAGTCGCATGGCGCTATGTCGGAACTGTATGGAGGATGTTGCCAAACCTCCCACTTGAATCGCTGCAGCAGTTCGCACGTTTGGCGGGTCTTGTGAGGTGTTGCGTTATCGTGCAACAAAATCACACCGGCGCTCACTTTCCATATACAGCAGTGATTTCACGATGAATGTCCGTGCAATTCACCCGTTTGACCCGTAGAAATCGGATTGCTGCTCGCACCTCAAGTTTGGAGTGGACATCCAGTTGACGCGCCATTGCTTTTAGCCCGCTAGTCACACAATACACGACGGGAAACAACAGCAACCGTCCTATCCGACGTCTGCGCAGTTAATGTCCCTTTTCCGCTTTGCCCAAGATTGCGACACACCGCGCGCTCCTGCGGCGAGTTAGTGCAAGTTACTTTTTGATCTTCCCTCGTAGAAAACGTCTAATTTCCGATCATCGAGTGATGATCCTTGAGTTCTATTTATCTCTCACTGATTGGCTGAATGTTCAATTTTATGTTCAATGCTTTTTTGCAGCACGTCCAGTATGCTTCGATCACTACCTTCCGCTTCGTATAATACAGAATGTACCTAAATCTGCCGCCAGTCAAGGAAGCCTTAGATTACCACTTCTCTTTTGCGCGATATTAATTTGAAAAATAAGTACTATCTTATTCCTCGGCGCGATCCCAAAGCAGTTAATGTCAGACACTTTTAGGTTTTTTCGAATAATTTGCGTGCAAAAGTTAGAGGGTTAATCAAGAATATTTTGATGGGTGTCACGTGGTTTTCAGCAGAGTAACCGACTTCCGAAACCGAGAGAAGACGATGACGCGCATAGAGGAAGGAAGTCGACAAGGGCCACTCCAAAAGCACGACCGGAAAAAGGAAGCGAAAAAGGAGGAGAATCATCATGGCGGCACCTAGAACGAACGTGCCGGAGTGCTCCTGAGAGACTTATGACAAAGAAACCGCCGGAAAACTCCCGGAGAGGGACCGAATACTTACGTAGGAGAAGGAGAGGAAAGTTCGTCGAGCGGGAGAACGAATTTACCAAGCCGGCCACTTGGTAAAGTTCCGGAGGAAACTTTGTTCGTCGGCAGCGAGCCGGTCGTCTCATACCGACAGCGGGACGACTACGCAAAGCGTCAGACTTCAGCGCAGACGCGTTCGGACGAGGATTGGGTGAGCGTACTAGCTCGAATATTGGACGAGCTTGTAAAAGATTCGTTCAGCGAAGCAGCAGACTGTAAAGCGGAAGCTGAGTACGAGGATGCCACGACTTGTGTTATTCCTAACGGAGACGAGAACATAGAAGGCCCGTCGCCAGCAAGTGGAGCTCTTCAAGGTGCCAGTATTCCTGTCATTCAAGATAGGACATTAGACATTTTATATAGCCACATCTCAGTTGGCAGCAACGCAGTCACTCACGTTACTGTTGCTGAGATAGCGATATGTTCGGCTCAAAGGAGTCTATGCCGAGCCGCATTTCCATACGACGTCATTGAGGATAATAATATATTCGGTGTGTTTCCGTGGACTCTGAGCTCTTACCTGACAGATGGTATTGGCGGTCTATTTTTCGGACAGCAGGCCCTCAGTCACGTGTTCCGACTTTGATTAGACCCACAATTAACTTTATTTTAACGTGGAACTTAATATCTTGCATTTAAGCCGTGGACGTTGCTTTCTTTTCGGCGGACGAGCCTGGCTTTGTGTTATGTGAATCATTAAAAATATTGATGTTATAGAAGAGTCTCCTATCTTCATTGTTTTGCGATTTGGTTTCCCGTAGCGCAGCAACTGGTTGTGTTGCGCAGGTATACGCATCGATCCCAAGGTGAATCGACGAGCAGTGCTACGGAAGTCAACAAAGGGTTCTCAACAGGAAGAATCTGTTTCATCGTAAGAGTGTTTCTATTTTATGCCATGAGTGTGTGTATTGGTATTATAATGATGTACTTTGTTGCTAATAATAGAGTTAGCCATTAGGTGGCTACAAGTATGTCAAGTGCTTCTAGTTACAAGCATACCGTCAAGAGCGAGTGTGTGTGTCATGCCTGGGCGTCGTTATTAGTGTCAACGATTCCCGATACAAATTTTAAAGATAAATATTAGTCTTGGTGGATAGATGTCATCGGTCTTCGGTTACTTGGTGTTACTTACCTGCTCTGATAATAGACGTTCGATTGTCTTCCACGAACACTTATCTGGGCTGAACTTCCGTCGTTCTTCTTAGAATTTCAAAATACTTCTGCCGCAATAGTTATTTTTACAGTAGCTTTGCCGCCGAGTTAACCTCGCCTCGGTGCCTACGCTACTGTCATTCATTACCTACTATAGTATAATCCAGACTTTATTATTATCTTGCCTGGCTTTCGGCTTCAGAGCGCCATCGGGTGGTCAATAAGGACAGGCGTACTTACCTGCATCTAATTCCACTGCAACCTAAACCTGGACTTATATTATGTTAAATTCAGATATATTTATACTGCAGCTTGAGTATTAATATATGAACAATTTTTTTCAATTTTTATTTAAAGATCCGAATAAAAATAACCTTTATTTTCTTTTATACGTTCTCGCTATTATTTACACTTAACTCTGCTTTCACCCACGTGACAATGGGTTGTTTACTAAACTTAATTCTAAAAAAAGCAAATTAAACGACCTTACACAGGATAAATAGATCTCCTCATCACCCCTTTGATAATGTAGGTGAAGTTAATGAAAATAATTTAACTACATTTCTCTAGACTCTCTTATCTGTCTCATCAAGCACTTCTATTGATACAGTCAATGACGCGGATACCGTCCAGTTTGAAAATCTATCTTCTTCTATCTGTATATATAAAAAAGGATGTTTGTGGAGTTGTGTGTATTGAATACAAATCTACAGTTTTATTCCGATCTTGATGAAATTTTGCATATTTGACCTTCAAACTATGAGGAAGGTCACTGTCTACCTCAGATTTCAGAAAAATAATAAATATCGATAAAAAATCGATATTCATGGTTATGGCAGGGCATATTAATGAGAAATATCTCGTGACGAACAATACAAGGCAAAGTTTATGCAGCAATAGGTATCAACACCCAATTCACAAAGGACCAACAATATATATCTCATGACCAACAATGCAAGGCAAAGTTTGTGCAATAAAAGGCCCGTCGTGTTCGCATCAACAATGGTATCAACGCGCAATTCACCAATAACAATGAGCACAAAATGATGATGCAATGATGAAGCAATCCTTTCAAAGAATTATAACAATGAACATAAAATGATGATGCAATATGGATAAGTTCCAATTTGTAACACGGCATAGAATTTCTGTTATTCAGGTTTTTCTTAGAAAAGAGAGTTCATAGTACTTAATAACTTCTTGAAAATCTTTAAAAATGATCAGTAACTGGAGATAATGAAGAATTAGCAGACTATTGAAAAATAGTAGAAAGACGACAGAGGAAGCACTCCTTTAGTTCCGTGCTGTATTGAGCAAATAGGAAGCAAGTAAATAGAAGAATCGGCAACCGCTAAACTACACAAAGTGATGAACGGCCAAGTTTTGCTTCAACACATCAAGAGAAGAGTGCAAATTGCAACAACATAACGTGTACATCTGAAGTTAGATTACGTGAGCAAGAAATTATTGCAGAAGTCCATCCATTGTGAGCCTTTAAAATTTTTTTTTCGAATTTTAATTAAGAATTTTTACTGTATTAATTCTAAGCATATTCACGTGTTTATTTTTAAGATATTGCAAAATTTAATTCAATTTTTTGAGATTGTTCTTTTACCTACAAGTGTAATTATCCCGGGCAACGCCGGGTACCTTTGCTAGTCTATCTATATATATAAAGAAGGATGTTTGTGCGGTTGTTTGTGTGTATTGAATACAAATCTACAGTTTTATTCCGATCTGGATGACACTTTGCAAATACTTGACCTTCAAAGTATGAGGAAGGTCACTGTCTACCTCAGATTTCGGAAAAATAATAATTATCGATAAAAAAATCGACATTCATGGTTATGTTAGGGCATATTAATGAGAATTATCTCATGACCAACAATGGAAGGCAAAGATTGTGCAACAATAGGTATCAACAATGGTATCAACACGCAATCCACAAACACTCTGCATGGACCAACAATATATATCTCATGACCAACAATGAAAAGCAAAGTTTGTGCAATATTGATAAATTTCAATTTGTAACAATGCATAGAATTCCTGTTATTCATGCTTTTCTTAGAAAAGAGAGTTCTTAGTTCTTAACAATTTTTTTAAAATCTTTAAAAATGATTAGTAACTGGAGATAATGGAAAGTTAGCAGGCTATTGAGAAAGTGTGCAAAGACGACGCAGAGGAAGCACTCCTTTAGCTCCGTGTTATATTGAGTAAATGGTAAGCAGGTCAATAGAAGAATTGGCGATCGCTAGACTACAAAAAAAGATGAATGGCCAAGTTTTGATTCAAGACATCGAGAGAAGAAAGAGAATTGCAACTACATCAAGTGTACATCTAAAGTAAGATTATGTGAGTAAAAAATTATTTACACTAGCAGTGGCATCCTTGGAGAGGTCCATCCATTGTCAGCCTTTAAAAATTTTTTTTCATATTTTTATCAAGAATTTTTAATGTAATAATTTTAAGCGTTTTCATGTGTCTATTTTTAAGATATTTCAAAATTTATTCCAAAAAAAATGTCCGAGTCACGCTGGGGTTATCACCTAGCTTATTTGGTACCACAGCAGATCCAAACATTTCCTAAAAATATATTTTGACTATATTCTGTGAGCAATTGTATATTTTGGAAACTGAAATGCTGATAATGCGATGACTGAACGTTCGTTTCCAAGAAATTTGATAATGAGCATAAAGTGATGATGCAGTGACAGATCATTAATAAGGCAGCGTTTATTGATTAGGCATAGGAGTCACGCGTGTCTGCATTGAGCTCCCTATCAAACGCCCAGACGATTGGCAAAAAGTTGTGTGTCTGGAAAGGAAAGAGAAAGAACGAGTATTGGTCTAAGAAACTCTGCAACTAAAACAGAAAAAGCTATACGGGCGTTTGAAACATCTGAACAACGGCAGTTTCGAATAGAGCAACAAGGTATAATAGCGTCTACGTCAAGGTCAAGAAAAACTTGAGTCTAAAGTATCTGGTGATGCTCCGCAGTAGTGAGGAAAGTCAAGAAGAGTTTAGATGCTCCGGTATATCACCTGAACTTCCCGTTTTTCGTAGATTGGATAGTCCCTTTTGCTCTGTGTTGTATTGATTGAGTTATTATTTAACCAATTGGGAGTTATAATTTAATTTTTTGAGATATTTCTCTTTACCTACAAGTGTAATTAATCCGGGCAACGCCGGGTACCTCTGCTAGTAATATTAATAATATTACTAGCTTCACGTACGGTGGCAGGTTTCGGGGTCTATGTTTAATGTATGTCATTGTTCATTTTCTCAACAAAAACGTTTTCCATGGCAACTAAGCAATTATACTTTAAAACAATATGAATCTTTAAAACAAATAATATAACTAACATTGATATGAATAACAAGGAATGCATTTTACAGACAGTTTACTTGTAGTTTTTGGTGTTCTGTTGAATAGGTTGAACGGATTATTTTTACGATCTTAGGTGTATGCACAACATTGTATTACGTTTTAGTATCTAGTTCTTCTCTCATTTATCCGAAGAGAGCAGTCAAAATTATTTTAATGGGCAGAAAACAAACAGGAGAAAAAGGGCAAGAGTTAACGAAGCAATCTATTATTGAAAAATAAATTAAATGCTGGCTATCTTAATGAATTTTTATAATCTTTATTACAGAAATACATTTTTTTGTTAGATAATCGGTATTAATGGTATTAACATTCCTAATCTTAATATATACAAGAATTTTAATTCAAATTGCAAATACATACTGAGATCCATAAAAGTAGATTTGATTCTGCTTTCAGAAAAGCTTAATCATAAAAAGTCTACAAATACATATGTATATGCGATTACTATAAATAAGTAGTAGAGATCTATATATTAAAACGTGAAAGTCGAAATTGGAGAAAATTTTGGGGGTATTTATTATAATTAGAGAGGAATGAAACTTATTTCATTCGAAAGGTACTGTGCCTAAGATACGCAAAAAAAAACAAAAAAAAAACAAAACATGTCTCTGCGACCACAATTAGCGAGATATTAATTAAAAAGCTATACCGATAGGATGCTAATATATACCGATAGATGGCGTCGTATGTCGATCAGTGAGAATTCTATTTAATTCGCGTCTTGAGATTCGTCGATTCGATTGCAGTGACAGATGTATTTCAATTATATTCGTAGCTACAATTCATCGTTTACATAATTGATCGCAGACACAATTGGTCGAATTTCGAACACAGGCGAAAGGGTGATTCTTTCGACAGTTCGTTGGTGAAAACTACTGAAACTACTGCAGTTATTTTTTTTTTGGTCTTAAATGAAAGCTCTTGGTCTGTAGATTTTAAAATTTAGTTTTTGTGTCCATAATTACCATTAATTAGCGCTAATTTACAATTTAAAATTGCTTTTAAGCGCATGCGTAATGATAGGATAAACACTGAAACAGTTTTGCATTGTTGTTGCACGTTTAGGCATTGTTGGCGCCGGCTTGAAGCACATGCAGGAACTGAATATTTACCTGACCATTCTCATCTGAGCAACATCTATATATTTAAATTCCATGGGTGAAGCAAGGTCGAGTCACTTAATTATGACCGCCACGTAATTTATGTAAATACGGTTGTGCCCATTCACAGAGGGGGACGGATAAACTTGCCTATTGGAAGACATATAAAGGTGGTTTCATTGGAACATTTCGTACAGCAATAGTCGCAATCATGGGCAAAGCACGCGACCTAACAAACCTTAAAAAAGGTATGATCATCGGGTACCGTGCAGAAGGCGCCAGCATTTCGAAAACCGCAGCTTTCGTGAACTATTCACGTAGTTCCGTAGGGAAGGTCTACAATGAATGGAACAATGTACAAGATGTACGTTCCAGTCATGCAAACTGTAGGAAACTACGGGCCGTTAATGAACGGGGTCAGCGGCGCTTGCGACGGCTAATTAAGAGTGATCGACGCGCTACCGTCCATACATTGACAGCCCAAATTAACGAGAAATGGACCAGAAAGCTCTCCAGAACAACTGTGCAACGCAGCAGATGTCTGGTGCCAGCACGCATGTTGATAAGTGTGCATCGCAAGAAACGAGGTGCGTTTGCATTGCAGTACAAACACTGGACCCTAGACCAGTGGGAAAAGGTTACATTTTCCGATGAGTTGCGTTTTCTACTGCATCGTATCGATGGGTTGTGGCGTATTTGCCAGGAGACATCCGAAAACAAACTACCCGAAACCATTGTTGGGCGGCAACAAGCTGGAGGAGGCAGTGTAATGGTCTCGGGTATGTTTTCGTGGCAAATTTTGGGTCCATTACTTCCTCTGGAAGGCACCGTCCACAGCAGTGCCTATTATCCGTCGTTGCCGACCAAGTGCATCTCTACCTTCTAACCTTCATTGTTTTCAACAAACGAAAAAATACTGATTCTTAAAATGCAAGATGGAAACAATGAGGCTTATATTGTTATTCCGCCTAGGATGATCAGGTGACTTTTCCGCGCCGTGGCCTGTCACTTTCGTGGCTACGAAAGCGGGTATTATTAATCGTATGTCTACCAATAATAAGTCCTAAATTTAGCCGCTTGATGATGATGTAACAATGTAAGACGTTTCTGTCCACAGGCCTTCTGTCTAGGTGGTGTTGGCACAGGGGCACTCAAAAGTCACTTGATCATCTGGGTCCGATCAACAATCCAACCTTCATTGTTTTCAACAAACGAAACAACATTAATTATTAAAATCCATAATGGAGACAATGCAGGTTACAATGTTGTTCAGACCGCGATGGTCAGGTGACTTGAGTGCCCTAAACTGTCTCTCGTGGGCGTCGTCTCGAATTCGTTTATCATCAGCTGAACTTAATAAGGATAATATTGAATGTGTTGTTAATTTGGCTTATATCAACGTATGTCACATATTGCTCCCTTCTATTCCGCCTCTTTCCTCATTCAGTTCTTTCTTCTTTAAAAAAGAAAATTTCATTCGTAGAATAAAGTTACACGTATTTAAAACTTGTTAACCTAACGTTTGTCAATCTCCAAATGGAAGCTCTTAATTTCTAATAGCTTATAATATAAATCAAAAATAATTTACAACAAATTTGGCTAATATGGTACGTGACAGTGAACATCCTTAGCATGTATTTTCAAAATATTTTATTTCTAGTTATCCTGTTAGAGCTATTCAGATTTTTAAATTTGTTATATGGTAGATGTACCAGTAATTGATAATTCACGATTTAAAGGCTTTTAATAAAATAACAAGGCAATAAAGGGACTGGTGTTGCCACCTCGTATTAAACAATGTATCAGGCATCCCAGAACAGCAAAATACTGGGACTTTGCTTCCTATTATGGTGGCAAAAACATGTTGATTGTTCAACGTCTTATCGAGTCGAAAAAACATTGTAATGAACCACTACGCGAGGGTTTGATTACTTGAAATTATTTCATGAATGTTATGCAATATTTGTTATTAATTTTACGTGAACCTTTTTGTGTGATCAGTGGACAATACTTCTAGTAGTAACAGAATTTCAGATGACCAATTTGTTAACTGTTTCAATCCACCGTCAACTACCAGAACCCAGATACGTAGTGTCACTAGTAATTGACATAACCTGTCAATTATTGATAATTTCTGTGTGTAAAAAAACAAAGAAGAATATACTAATGTGATATGGAATGTAGAGTAATAATAAAGGAAACATTATGGTTTTTAGTGTAACTTCTTTATTTCCAGCAATTGACCTAGCTGTGTCGATTTTACGAACTTGACTTGTCAATTTCTAGATCACTCACTTTGACATAAATCTTCTAGGCCATGTACGCCGATTCTTTTTGTTGGTTTTGAATCTTGTCACAGAAACGATCAACAGATTGCCCAGGACAAGTCATCTTCCAAGAAGAAGACTACAACTGGTATTCTTCTGGAAGAATTTTGCAAATAGGAGAACAATCGTCAAGAATTTTCTAGGAACATTTTGTTGGCCAAGATCTGATGATATAGCACTACTGTAAAACACTTTCATTTTGTATGGTCCTTTATATGGGAGTGGACAGATTTTATTTATTATTTCCAAGGGGAAAAAAGATAAATGATCTATATGAACAACGTAAGTTTTAAAAAGCACAATTTTAGTTAATGTTAAATACTTTAAACATTCTTAAAAATGCTTGATTTCATCAGCAATTAAAATATTGTCAATTACTGGTGAAACTATCTGCCAACTTCTGGTGCATTAACTATCAACTACTGGTGATTCATGCATTAGTTAGGAAAAAATTTAATAAGTTAATAGCTTTTAAAGATATAATAATTGTTTAGAGATTGGCACATTCTGCATTCTGTTTACAATTTAATGGTATAACTAGAAAAGTTTCAAAATGCAATTTGATTTACATACACAATTTCGTTTCACAGTAATGTCTTAAACTGTCAATTACTGGTATATCTACCCTACATGTTGATGTCTCTTTTAAGATATTTAAGTTTTTTCCTACAGTGAGAAAAAAATTATTGGCACGATGTAAAACTACAACTTAAACCATTTATTACACAAAGTACAAGCGACAGCCAGCCTGCATAAATTAACATCACGTACGTTAGGATGTGGATTCTAATAATAACTAATAACTTTAGTTTAATATAAATTACAATTAGAGAAAAAAATTAAAAAGAGAACACTACCCGATTTTGCGCAAAAAAATTGTTGGTACACACAACACTTTGAAGAGAACGGTTTAACAAAATGAAACAAAATAATTTTCAATGCACCATCTTAGTATTTTGTAGATCCTTCTTTTTGTTTAATGACTTCTTTACAACGATTTTGCATGCTTGCAACTAGTTATTCGCACACCTTAGGCTCAATAGCATTCCACGCATCTTGCACCATCCGTTTCAGTTCATCCTTGTTCTTTGGACGTCTACTCGCAAGCCTTCTCTCCATCTCTTCCCATAGATGCTCTATGGGATTCAAGTCTGGAGACTGTGCACACCAATCCAATATGATGATATCTTCGAACTTGAAGTAGTCTTTGACAGCTTTAGCCGTGTGTTTTGGGTCATTATCTTGCTGGAACACAAAATTATTCACAAGACCCAACTTTTCGGCAGAAGAGTGTAGATTTCCACGCAAAATGTCCAGGTACTGTTCTTTTGTCATGATGTTCTCGATAAATACAAGATTTCCATATGTCATACACCCCCACACTATCACAGACCCACCTCCATGTTTGATGGTTGGTCTGATGCAACTGGGATTGAGCGCTTCATTTTATTTCATCCATATTTTTTTGGCCTCATCATGGCCAAATAAGTTAAATTTGCTCTCGTCAGACCATATTATGTGATCCCAGAAAAGTTTCGGGCTATCTCGATATCTTTTGGCCCATGTCATTCTCTTCTTCATGTTCCGTTTGTTTATCCATGGCTTCTTGCGCACAACTCTGCCATTGTAGCCAGCTTCGTGCAATCGATTTCGTACAATTTGGGGTGTAACTGTGAGGTCCTCTTCATTTTGAAGTTCTCCGGCTACTTTAGCTGCGTTGATAAACGCATCTTGTTTCACCTTCTTGACGATGACTTTATCCTGATAATGGGATGTCGTCCTTTTCCGACCTCTTACTGGCAAATTTTTCACTTGCCCTGTATTTTGGTATTTATCAACAATGTTCCGTACAGTGGATTTTGAAATTCCCACTGTTTCTCCAAATTTTTTCAATGATAAGCCATTTTCGTGATGTTTTATGACACATTCTCGGATATCGGAAGACCACTCCCGTCTTTTCGGAGACATGGCAAATAAAATATAGCTTTTCTCAAAATTTAGATGATTTTCCTCTAATAAATTTAATGCAAATAGGCAGGCGATCTCATTATATTTAGGTGTTGTGAAGGTAGAAGTGTTGAGTGTGCCAACACTTTTTTTGCACAAAATCGGGTG
>JAHWFO010091810.1:20434-80305 GCA_023313115.1 Rhysida immarginata
GGGGAGATTGTAGATCCTAAGTCACTGATAAGGCGCTCATCCAGTGACTAGCCATGCCTGATGTTGCTTAATATCACTTAAGTTGTGTTTCAGCTACGGCCTCAACGATTGGTTGGTAGGAAGTTTTCTTTGATTTACTCAAAATCAACAATTTTTCGCTTAACTGGTTTTTGAAATAAACGATTCAATTGTACAGAGGATTGTTCAGGTTATTGACAGCCTACAACTATTCCGTAAAGTGAGGAGAATAGCAGCAAGACGCGATCCCGCCTCATTACGGTTTAGATGTCCGCGCTTCTCTAGAATGAAACTTTCACTGAAAAGTGGAATGTGCGCCGTGCAGTGACATCTTTCCGCATGTGCGCACCCGGGCGCATGCCCAGGGGCCCCCAAGTCCGACGGGGGCCCCTGAGTAAACTACGTATATTTTCTTTTTTTATTTCTGATATTTCCACTCTAAACTTATGATCATTTTCAACTTTAGAGTTCCATGTTAGAATTTGAACCTTGTGTTGGAACTTCTAAATGCTAACAAGAGGACAAAGATTGACAGAAAACGAAACTATCATCACTTTCTCCCTTTAAATTGTTCCAGGATTTCCTTTCGTTTTTTCTTGATCGTTGAAATCGTTGATTTTCCACCTTTCAAATCAAAGTTAGCACGTATATCTGCACACTTTAGATTTGAGTCAATTTCCTTTAAAATTAACACTTTGGTTTTAAGGGAGATTTGATTTCGTTTCACTGTAGGAGCCATTTTCGCACAGCCAAATATAGAAACTAAAACCTAAGTGCGATTGAGCAATGTGCGCAGCTGCAAAAAAGCGTTCGTTCTATCGAATTAAATTTAACATTAAGTAAATAGGAAAAATGAAGTGTATTTTTAAAATCGTTCACAAAAACGAGCGGTTCGTCTTACCGAGCGTTCGTTAAATCGAGCGGCGACTGTATCCGGTGCCTAATGAAGAAGCGTACACACAAAAGTGATGCTGAAAAAAGAAAGAGAAAAAAGGAACAGTAAAAAAAGTAGAAAATTTGTCTAAATTCACCTCGTAAGCGTGTGTTAATTAGCCTCGTAATCAGTTACATTTCAAAATATGACATTTGATGTCGGTTTCGCCCTATATAAATTAAAAAAAACAGCGAATTGAGCCAAAACTACAAGGAAAGCGAAACTCAGGAAAAAAAACTGAGGAAACACCAGGTCCAAGCACCCAACACCAACTTAGATCCGAACTCGAAACAGTCGAAATTGAAGCTCCAGTTGGCATCAGCGGACAGAGACTGATCCAGCGTTATGGCCTTCCTTGATCACCGAGGAGTTCTAATCATATTGAATTAAAAAAGGTCTTTCATCCTGTCAAAACAAAGATTGCTTCTTCAAAATTTCTGCCCGAATATACAAACGAACAAATGATGGGAAAACTCTAACCACATGCACGAGAAATCTCTTTTATCATTGTTCCTAACTTGGATATTGGAATGCGTAGCATCCTGTGTATGACGCTGATTAACACGAGTGATAAACGTTCATTTTTAGCACATTTTCTATATATAGAAATGTGCTTATGTGATCGGTTTGTCCAGCTGTCCGTCCGTCCGTCCGTCTGTAGACAATCCCACAATTCATTGCGTTGCATGTATTGAATTGCATGTATTGCAATCTCACAATTCATTCAATCATGTCTTGAATTGCTGGAAGAAACGAATTATCCTTGCATTTGGTAAAACGCGTGTTGAGAACACGGGTTCGGTTCTGCGCGTGCTCTAAACGTTAATGAGATGGTGTACGTGCAGGAAGCACGTGTTTGACGATTATTAAAAGGGCAGTTCGGTCCCTAAATCAAGAGAATCTTTTTATTCCTAGGGAGCTTAGCATTTATTACGATCACTTGAAAACGAATTAACTTTTTCACAGACTGTTTTCACCAATCCATTAAAATGGGACAGAGTACGCAGAAGTACGAACGTGAGATAGCAGGAATAAGTACGTGCTCTAATAGCACGTGCTTTAATGGTACCATTATGATACCCTCTTAAACATTTCCTATAACAAGATATGGCATGTAATATATCAAACAAATTGTCACAACATATCATGAACGAATATAAAAGAGTAACTAGTGATAGCAAGTATCGGTCTAATGGCACGTGTACGTGCAAGGATGTCTCATGAATGAATATAATGGTATATAGTGATGTCTGAATTGTTTAGTAGTACGTGCTTTAATGGTACCAAGTGGTAGCATTGGAACTTTCAATGCTAAGATATGGCATGTAATAGATCAAACGACTCGTAATAACGTGCCATGAGTGAATATCACGTATAAATAATGATAATAGTTATTGGTTTAGTAGCACGTGCCCTATGATACCATATGGTAACCTTGGAACTTTCAATGCTAAGATATGGCATGTAATATATCAAACGACTCGTAACAACGTGCCATGAGTGACTATCACGAGAAAATAATGATAATGGTTAACAGTTTAGTAGCACGTGCCCTAATGGTGCCCTATGGCATGATATGGTACCATTGGAACTTTCAATTCTAAAACATGGCATGTAATATATCAAACCTCTCGTAACAACATGTAATGAGTGAATATCATGAGAAAATAATGGTAATGGTTATTGGTTTACTAGCACGTGCCCTAATAGTTCTCTATGAAACCATATGGTACCATTGGAATTTTCAATGCTAAGATATGGCATGTAATATATCAAACGACTCGTAACATGGTGCCATGAGTGAATATCACGAGAAAATGATGATGATGGTTATTGGTTTACTAGCACGTGCCCTAATGCTGCCCTATGAAACCATATGGTACCATTGGAACTTTCAATGCTAAGATATGGCATGTAATATATCAAACGACTCATAACAAGGTGCCATGAGTGAATATAACGAGTAAATAATGATAGTGGCAATTGGTTTTGTAGCACGTGCGCTAATGGTACAATACAGAATTTATAGAACTTTTAATGCTAAGATATGGCGTGTAATATATCAATCAAACAACGCGTTATTAGATCTTTTGTTATCCATAGCTTATTTAAATCAAGAGTGTAGTACTCTTAGGCTTAATGGTATCTAAAACTCTTTATTAATTAATTTAATAGTAGTTAATCGCTTGCTTCAATAAGACTTTAGTAATTTAATATGAAAATCTAATAGATGCTTACACATAACGCTTCAGCAATTGAGGCTCACTTCGTTTAACATTATGTGAGAATTCTTAGAAATTAAAGAACTTTTATTTTTTTAAGTGTATTAGGAATAACTTCACTCTCCATTTACCTTTCATTCTTCAAGTTTATTCTTTTAAATTCTCTCTATACGTTAGCCTATTTAAATAGTAATTTACAATTAGTTTTATTCGGCATTGTATTCGTGCAGTGAGAACTTTTTAAGGGGAGGGGGAAGCGCATAGTTTAGTAGTGAGCCCGGGGCCCCCAGGGACCTTAAAGACGGCCCTGGCCCCATCGAGTGGCCGGCCCGGTCCCTAGACATGATGCCCTCCGATATTTTCTTGTGGGGCTATATCAAAAAGAAATCTACGCCCACCTCATTAACGGCATCGAGAAACCGAAGTAATTGAATTTAACGCAATCCCTAGAACTTAACGCGATTTCCATTGAGTTCTGTCGCAAGGTGTGTGCAAAAGTGAATTTGCGCCTCCAAGCAGTAATCGATCTCGATGGAGAACAGATTAATACTGCACTGGAAAACTGCACATAGAGAAAACATTTTTGTGTCCTTTGATGATGTATGCCATTTCACAGATTTAATTATTCTGCAATAGAGTTATTGGCTGTCAAAATCATTAAATTATTTATGGGCCATCCTGAGGTAACAATTAGCATGTTTAAATGTGGTGCATCAAGAATTCCCCCCCCCCCCCCTCCTTGCTCAAACCTTTTATGGAAATAGCTTTATGTTCTTTTCCATTTAGCAGGCTATCAACTTGATTGTGAATTAGTTGTGAGCCTCATATTCCTCTTGCCTTGTGCAAAGTTTTTTGCTTGTGTTCCTGTTCGTATCATTACGTCTTTATGAACACACTCATTGTATTTGTTTAGATAGTGATTATACTGCTTGTGAAGTATAATAGTGTACTTTTGGTAAAGCACATTGTTGTTTTTTTGGGTCAAAACTTCAGCATTCTAAATTTTTGCATTGACCTGTGTTGATTTGCTTCGGTTCCCTGACACAACGGGACATGACAAATCGGGACAAGACAGAACGGGACAGACAAAACGGGAAAGGACGGAACGGGACGGTGACAAAAAGGGACAATGACAAAACGGGACGGTGACAAAAACGGACAATGACCCAATGGGACATAGACAAAACGGGTCAGAATCATGATGTTTAAAATCATCGATTCATTGTCACACAAAATCATCGATGTTTCGTTACATCGATTCAGCGCCACACAGAAGCGTTCCACGAAAGTTTATAAAATTTTCACTAAATGCTCACTTATACTGAATAAGATATCAGAGGACAGTTACCCTTCATGGCAAGGAAAGGACTTAGTCACATATAGCCGATGACTAGTATAAATGGATCCCCTGAGGTGGCTATTTGGTTTCTGATAGCACAGAGGTCCCCTTAGCTTTTTTGGGACTAACATGACACGATGTGCCACCGGATGGCGTGACCTCTCCCGTCACGTATAGTTGGCGTAATTACATCTTTAAATATACAATTACAATCAAATCCATGTCTTAATATTGTCAAATGTCAATTGACCTTACCGGTTTGTAAGTATTTACAAAATGAGTATACTCTTCTACATCCCGCATACTACATGCATTTTGACCAGGATAAACGTTTAATATAAATATAAGTCGTTAATTATTCAAAATGAGATAATTTAATCAACATTGTAAAAATTATTTACATTCAAACTTTCATAGATTGAAACTTTTGGAAAATAAAATGCCTGATTAAAGGATTATTTCGATAAAATAATTTATGTATTTTATACTTTTGTTATAATATTCAGAGTCGAACTAATCCTCAAGATTCAAAATCTTGCGTGCCCCGTACACTATATCATACAAAGATAAGCTCACTTTTAAGCTATTGGGTTCATACCCCACTCATAGGTTCTACCTTCTCAAATACTTATTATATTAACTATCACTCATACATTAATTGCGGGAACACTAATTGCAGTTGCCTCCTCTATATGATTTACAATCTGAATAGGATTAGAGCTAAATTTAATATCAATAATTCCTATTTTAGCTTTCAATTCTAAAAATGACACGCCAATAAAGTATTTTATAACACAGGCTCTAGCATCATCTATGCTCCTGATTTGAAACATCATGATTCTGTCCCGTTTTGTCTATGTCCCGTTGTGTCATTGTCCGTTTTTGTCATCGTCCCGTTTTGTCATTGTCCCTTTTTGTCACCGTCCCGTTCCGTCCTTTCCCGTTTTGTCTGTCCCGTTCTGTCTTGTCCCGTTCTGTCTGGTCACCGATTTAATCAGCATTGCATTGTTATGTGCAGTTATATGTTTGGTTACGTTTTTCGGGACAGATTTTTTGTAACCTTAATATGTTATGTGCAGTTTTCTGTAGCGGTTACGTTCTTCGGAATAGAATTTTTGTACCCTTAATATTAATATAAAATCAATACTTGATTTATAAAAAAAATATAAATATTTCCAAAAAAATGACCTCAGCGCTTCCGCTACTTTCCTTATATCTTTCTCGGGAGGATTAATTTCTTGTTATTAAGTAGTATTGGTTTTATAATGTCAGTCCGTCCCCTTCATAATTTCTACATTATTTGAGGTAGAAGGTTGAAATTCGGAATATAGCTTCCTATTAAGTCTTGTTTTAATAAACTCTACTGTGAGTTGGCTTTTTAACTCATTGATTGTTAAACATTGCATTTTCTTTTATTTTATCTAATAAACAAAACATAGGGTTATTGCGGGAACCACAACGCCATCGTTACTTTATATGTAGTACTATCATTAACGGTTAAAGCCAATAATTAATAAAATAACGTAATAATTAATACGTTACAAAATTTAGGTTAAAAATTCACTTCGACTTTTCACTGTTACTTGACTGTGTGCCAACACAGTCCAGTGGGTAGAGCATCACTGGTTGAGTGGTGGTCTGTGCTCAATTCTCTGTGACTATAGGGCCAACATTTTTGTCCAATCCCTATTTTTAACCTGTTGTGCATACAGTGTTAAGGTCAAACCTCGTTTACCTTTTACCTGCGTTTTTTACTCTTTTTGATATCATTAAAAGTTTTATGCGACTTTTGTTTCCAGTCTGACCTGTGATTGACAGGAAATTTTCCTGTCATTTTTCAGCAATGCAAGCTCTGATTCATGAATTTTTCCGCACGTGCAACTTTCTCCCATCAACATTTTCGGCTCTATGGAATTCCCCAGGGTAAAGTTAGGCGATGGACACAGAATTTTCTGCCGCATGATTAAGAGGTTGCAAGAATTTTTCACGGTTTTTTTCGGCAATGTTAGTATTGTTTCACGAATTTTTCCTCATGTGCGACTTTTTAAACTGAATTTTTTTGGGTTTTCAATGAAAATACGAGGTTATAGAAAAAAGATGTTGATATCATTAAAAGTTGTTTGCGACTTTTGTTTCCAGACTGAACTGCGATTGACAGAATTTTTAGCTCTTTACACATTTTCTCTAATCAGTCACCAATTGTATCAATGAGTTTTAGTTTTAATTTTTAAATATTCACTCTCTTGATGTTAAACAATTTTTTACTGATCAATACAATGCTCCCCTAATTAATTCAACAGGCAATACAGGTTAAAATGGTCGTTTTTAAATTATGAATTTACTTCTCAAATACAACGAATACTTTCAAGTTGACTTAACTTTATTGGATATGTGTTTGCAAATAACATTGTTTAAGGTCTGTTGCTAATGTATTCAACACGCAAACTTAACATTTAACATTAACATTATTAATTCTGTCCAAAAACTACCCAAATTAAGGTCTTAATTAATTAATTGTTACAGTTGTCATATAACGTGTCAATAGATAGAGTCGTTTATGTTTTCGATTTTTGATGACGTTATTAGTAAATAACCCGTCGCTAATTCTGTTTTTAATTGTTTATGTATATCGTATTAATAAAAAATAATCGTGTAAATTTTACAAAAATAATTAAATAAACATTAAGAAATAATTATCTTTCTATAGCATTTTCAAGACCCCACTTTTTAACGAACATATTTTAATTTATAACGAAATTATTTTATTACTGTCACGTATTTTTATGAATATGCACAGTGGAAGCTGCTGATTTGTACGTGAACAGAGATATTAAACATGCTTTGTGCTTTTTAACAAAATAAATGGTTTATTATAACAAATAATTGAAATGAGTATAGAACTTACCCAAAGGGTACGCCTCTTGCGAAGGCAAAAATTAAGAGGACCAAACTGGCTGATAATTTTAAATACAAAAGGCCGTAGCCCATAAATTTGGGTAAAGGGGCGGAATCCTACTAACACGTAAGAAATCCGCCCGTATAGAAAAAAAATAAAGTTATGGAGATAATGGTAACCGGACAATTCAGAACATGACAAATCAGAACATGACAATTCAGAACATCACTAATCAGAACGCTGATAAATCAGAACTATGCCAAATCAGAACTGTCACAATTCAGAATAATGACATATCAGAACATAGATAAAACAGAACTGTCACAATTCAGAACTATGACTAATTAGAACCTTGTTTAATAACATTATTTAAGGGGAGCTGAAGAGAGGATAGAAGAATCACCAAAGCATTAAATTATAGCATTTAATTATTTATTTTAATTATTTATTTATTTATTTATTTATTTATCGAATCAAAACATCGACGTATTGCAGTAAAATCCCGTTACAACGTACCTCACTTTAATTCAACATCAAAAGGAAAGGATACGTCATCACTTAAGCCAATGGGCTAATTGTGGCAAAAAAATGGCTACATACAGCAGAATGTTTACCATATTGCAGCAATTCGTGCCTAAGATAACACCCCAAAAGATTCTGCTTGACTTTGAAAACGCATGTATGTCTGCTGCTCAAGGTGCTTTTCCACAAGCAGATGTGAAAGGGTGCTACTTTCATCTATGCCAGAGCGTTATTAGGAAGATCAACAGTGTTGGCTTAAAGGAAGCGTACGAGTCTGATATAAACGTGAAGTTGAAACTGAAGTCCCTACCTGCTCTCTCTTTTGTGCCAATACTTGAAGTAAGAACTGTCTTTGACCAACTAGCTGCCAGATTTCCGGATGAGCAACGCTACAAGGAGGTTCTCACATATTTCTTCTCTACCTACATCGAAGGAGCTGCAGGAAGATCACCTCTACTCCCAGTAACAATTTGGAATCATTTTGAGGCTGCTGCTGAAAGATGCCATAAGACTACAAAATTGTTGTGAAGGTTTTCACTACACCTTAAATTCACTGTTTCAATGTAGCCATCCAAGCATTTAGAACCTATTCGATGGATTAAAACGAGACATAGCTTGCCAGCTATTATTATTAGCCAATGCTCAGACAGGTCGCCCAGAAGTCACAAAAAAGAAGTATGAGACCCTGAGTATTAGAGTAACAAGAATTGTGCAAGAATATCATGCTGAAGAAGAAAAATTGAGATTTTTACGTCGAAGGGCCAATCTGCAGTGATTACTTTTTTTGTATTTTGTCATAGTCCATATTTTCATGATTAAATTCAAAGTATTTCACAAGTAAGTAAATAAATAAATAAATAAATAAATAAATAAATAAATAAAACTTAATAAATAATTAATACCATACATATGAATAAATTTACGTTCTGTTTCGTCACAGTTCTGAGTTGTGACAGTTCTGATTCGTCATTGTTCTGTTTTATCTATGTTCTCATATGTCCCGTCTTTCTTCCTTCGACGGCCAGTGCAACGATTTCCTGGCGATGCTTTTCTGCAGGAAACTAAAATTCTGCCTTCTTCTTATCTTGAATAAGCGTACCGCACTACAACTAGTCAGCGGCGACGCACTGCGTTTATAGTAGTCTTAAAACGTACATAACTGTAAAAAGAAAGAAACAGCATTTAGTTAACTCGGGAACCATACTGCACAACGCGCAATAAATAAGTTGCCAAATTAATCAATGGAGAGCAGAAGCAAAGTAACAATTTAATCGAGCTTTTATGGCTTAACGTTAGTTGAACTCAGTAAATGCTATAAACTGCTTTGCTACTCTTACTCGCTCTAACGTTATGACAATTACGCGCTCGGGGGCGTCATTATTAACGAGTGAGAGAGAGCATTACTGTAAGCATGAAATTTGCTTACCTTGAAAATGGGATGACGGCGCTGAGTGAATCTTGTATCAGGGCGATGAAAGACCAAGGGGCGATACATACAACACTCGTCTCTAGGGCTTCATGTGTCGCCTCAGCAATACTTGTCACTGCACCTCGAATTTGGCTGGGCACATTAAAGGCGACCACGAGTACTCGGACGATACTCTCGGCTGGAACGGGCTTGACGAGCACGGCGTATAGAACTCGCTGGCACGGGCAGACACTCGTATTGTCTCGGTTTCCTCCGGCACTTCGCTGACGAACTTTGGTTCGGTCAAATGCTGGGCGGCTTCAGTCGTGACGGTCCCTTCGTGGTTAGGCTGACGACGACTTCCTTGGGACGAAAAATACACTGTGAATGACAGACGGGTTAGTGAAGAGCAATACCATGCATACGTCCTTCGTGTCGAACACAAATCTCCTCCATTACGCTGCTCACTGTCTGACAGTTCACTATTTAAAGTTCTATCTCGCTCGCTGCTCGACGGGATAATTTCTTTACAAAAATTCGGCCGCCTCGGAGTTCCCTCTGCACGACCATTTCGTGTCAAAACTTCGCTCTCTCTCTCCAATCGCCTATTCTCCCGAATTGCAGTTTGAAGTAGTGATGTGCCGATACCGAGTACGATACCAATAGTATCGGTTACTTGATGGTATCGTGTAATCGGTGGTATCGATACCTTGAGGTATCGAGAATATTCGATTACTTTGAGAAGTATCGACTAGTATCGGAATTACCAACCATAGCCTAGTAATACCAAGTCTGTACTCTCCCGTCGAATCCCATAGTAAAAAACGTGCCGATTTCTGCTCTTCGTACAAGCAGCGAATTTAACGGATGGCCCCGGAACTTACTGCGAACACAATAAGCGATCCAATGGGAAAACGCTATGTCAGTTGGATATGGTTCGCTTCGAGTGGTAGTAAGCGATCCGAGATATTTATTTTAACTGCGTTAATGTTTCGTTTAACGGCAAAATATTTAAACATCCGAAAAAGAATTTGTTTATAGCTTGCTTATATATAAGAAAGAAAAAGAAGAAGCCGTAATATATTGTGATTGGAAAGTTAAAGCGAAGTTTCTTGATAAATACACGCGATCTAATTCAAACGTGATTGTGGGGCCGTCCGCTAGATGGATGGGCATGCGCAGATGGAAATCAGGAATCAAAGGAAACCCCGGAGTGTACAGACTTCGTATTATTAGGCTATGTAACAACTGCATTGATCGAATACTCTATGTAAATACTCTCTGCACTCAGGAGTATTCAGGGATTTTAAACCAATGACTTTGAACACATCGCAGTAAGCAAAAGTTTCCTTGAACATCGATTTGCAGAAGCTGTGGCGACTGGGTGCTGGGTTAGTAGTTTCGGTTTTCAGTTGTTTTGGTTTCTTTTTGGGCATCTGTTCTATTGTTTTCCTCGCGACGCGAAATGTGTTTGTTTTTCGGCCGTTCCCTTTCTCCACCTGACTCGAAATTGCCTCAAAGTGTGGTGGGTTTAAAAAACTTTTTGAACGTATTTATCATTTATTTGTGTATTATTGTTTGCTACAAAATTAACACATGTAAAAACCAAATCGTGATTTTTATAGTTAACATAAGCAAAGAAATGGCAAAACAGACAACAATGACCTATTTCATCAGAAATGAAATAAGCAGTGCGCAAAGTTCACTAGAAGATTCCTCAACACCTTCAACAGCATCAACTGAGGAATCAAGTATTATATACATTCCAGATACAGATAGACCACTAACTCAACAACCAAACAAAAAGAGACAGGGTAGCTCAGTTTGGAACTTTTTCACCAAAAGATCAAGTAAAATAGCTAAATGCAAGTTGTGCAATAACAGTTACTCACATAGTGGAAATACTTCCAACTTAAGAAAGCACTTAAAAACACATGGAATTTCTTGCAATCCTGTTAATATGACTCCTGATGATGACTCCCAATTGATCCCTCAAACGGTTGTGGGAACTCCTTCTAGTGAATCTAATATTCTGAGCTACTTTCAATCTGAATCTTCTGTTCCACACATCAGTAGAAATTATGAACGTTTTGTAGATCTTCTGAAAAAATTTCTGGTGGAAAACTATTTGCCCTTTGATTTAGTCGAAAGTAAATCGTTTCGAGAATTGCTACAATTTTTAAACCAACGGTATGACTGTCCTTCCAGAAAAAAAATCACAGCTCTCATTGACGAAAGTTTTGAGAACTCAAAATCCACCTTCATGTAAAAGATGCAAGCTCAAGAATATTTATCTGTCACTACTGACGTCTGGACAGACACGTTGAATACTCTTTCTTATCTTGGAGTAACTGTTCACTTATTGGATGGAGAGAAACTCAGAACGATAGCAATTGCCACAAAACCACTATCAGAGAATCACACTTCACAGTATTTGTCTGAGAAGCTTGGGAGCATTTTTGATGATTTTAAAATTCCGTTATCCAAAATAGTGGTTATTGTTACTGATGAGGCACAGAACATTACAAAAGCTTGCTGTCAGTTGTTATCTCCATCGCAGCATCTTCATTGCTTTGCACATCTTTTAAATTTGGTGTGAAGAACAGCCTGGAGAATTGTGACTGTGAACAGTTGTCTGCTGTAATCAAAAACATCAAAGATATAGTTACCTTCTTCAAGCGCTCTGTAAAAGCTGCTGATCAATTGCGTACTGAGCAAAGTAATTCTGGAAAACAACCTTTAAAACTACTCCAACGTGGTCCAACAAGATGGAATTCAAAGCGTACTTAATGATAGAGCGTTACCTGGATCAACACATTTTTGTTTCTAAACTTCTTTTGGAGCAAGACTCGTATGATTTATCCATCCCGAGCAGACTAGATAGGGAAATGTTACAAGAATGCTTGCAACTTCTAAAACCATTTTATCAAGCTACCTTAGAAATATCTTCTGAAGAACACGTTACTGCTAGCAAGATCATACCAATGATCAAACTGCTGCAGTTAGCCATGGATAAGATTCTTGTTTCCAGTGCAGGTTCATTTCAACTGAAGAATATTCTTATTCAAAACATTAAAAAATATCTTGAACCAATGGAAGAAATGAAATTGAACATTTGCACAATTTTTGATCCACGATTTAAATTAAGGCCAATTACAAATGCACTGGCAAAATCTGAAGCTTTGCTATCAATTAATAGGCTGATAAGAGCTCAAGAGAGAAGCGAAGACACTCTTTTATCCTCACTCCCTTCAACATCCACCACCAGTTCAGATAATCTGTGGGATCTATACGAAAACTTGCCAGCCTCAAATTTAGCAAGCACTTCAAGTAACGTTGGCTATGAAACTGCATTGAAACAATATTTAGATCTTCCACCAGCTCAGAGAAATGAAAACCCAGTAAAATTCTGGTTAAATTATTCAAATGTAATTCCCAGCATTTCAGAAGTAGCTCTGAAATACTTGAGCGCTCCTGGAACTTCAGTTCCAAGTGAACGTTTGAATCGCATGTCTTTTAGGCTTTTCCCGAACAACCATTTCAAGGGTTTACCAGGACTGGATAAATAGCCAAAAAACAAACAGCCAGAGACAAGCCTGTGGTCACAAATGACTCGTTGACCCAAACGGTGAGCCTAGAATAGGAATGCTTGTTCGTGTGAAAAGAAACGATTCAGCAAGGCTGGGAACATAATTACAAAAAAAAAGAAATCGTTTATGCCCTAAACGTGCCGAGAAAATAATTTTTTGTCAAGTTTTAGTGAATTTTAATTGAGAATAAGAACTTTTATTATTATTTCATTTTTTATTATTTCATTATTCTTTCATCTTTTTTATTATTTCATTATCTGATCATTCTTTTCATTATTTAATAATTTTCATTAATTACAGATAAATAATTATTAATATGTATCCTCTGTGTTTAGCATCTTTACAATTTGCTTATTTTTTATTTTGAACTTGCAAATAAATATATCTTAGTTTTAAATGATGATTAAATTACATTTTTAAAATTTTCTTGCTTTCTGGTGTAATATTTAATCACATAAACGAATAAAACGATTGTTTTTAAACATTTATAATACCTAGAGTAAAATACTCATTTGTAATCGATACTACTCGATACCTTGGTTAAGTATCGAGAACTAGTATCGATGCTTCACTTGCCAATACTCAGTAATCGGAGTATCGATTAATTACGGGTATCGGCACATCTCTAGTTTGAAAGCCGCGCTTTTTTTCTGCGCCGCTTCCGATATCGCCTCCTTCCGCTCGTCCTGCTATTGATTTATTATCCTGATTATGCTGAATACTATCAATAGATGGCGGCACCTGGAATCCGACATTGCTCCCCAGCCGATCAAATCAGCTGGGGACATCGGACAGCTTCACTGTCGCATTCCTATGTGACAATTACATTTATATTTAAAAACTACAAAAAGATACCTTTGCTTTTACTTTTACATTTAAATTTAGCGAGTAAGAATTGCAAAAAAAAAAGACTCGAGAAGATACTAACTTTTAAATTAATAAAAAAGGTTATGTATTACAATTTTTAGAATGAAACTTTTCGTAAAAACAAGTAAAGCAAAAATATTGGTAACACCATGAACACCGTGCAAAAGCTATTTCTTTGCACTCACATTAATATAAATGAACTAGTATCGCCTATGGTTGAAATTCGAACAATATTTCTTTCTCTAAAGTCTGAAGTGGTACACGAGACGGAACTGACAACAATTGTTCAGTCTGCTTTGTTAACATGCCTTGCCAACAATGTATTACGCTTCCGTTAACAGGCCTTCTGTCTAGGAGCTGACAACAATTGTTCACTACTCGCGTGCCACTGCGGAAGCGTAGCTGACAACAATTGTTCACTCTGCTCTGTTTACATGCCTCGGGTAAACAAAGCAGACTTTTTGATTTCAGTTTAGATCATGTTCCAAGCAAGGAAAAATATTCTCCAATGATCCTAATAGTTATATTTACAACTGTGTATTCTGTGAATTTTTATAAGATAATTAGCATGTACCTATTTGTAAATTAACACTGATGTACATTTCTAAGGTAAATGGAATGGTGCTCAAATGTAAAAATACACTACACAATAGTTTTGCTCTGAGTAAGAATAAAGTAAGCCTAATCTAATGGTCATATTATCAATGCCTTTTGTAGTTATACCAATTCCTTTTTGTTATCACTCGACAGAAGTGGATATACCGGTGCATGAATTTGTGTTGCCTTCGCACTTAAACGTATACGGTTCTGATCCTCAAAACAGAAATTTCACAGGAACATCAGAAATAACAATACTTTTGCATGTGCGTACAAGATGATGAAGGATGTCAGGAAACGTTTAAATGTCGATAATACAACGCGATCAGAGAAGATATAATTTGCCAACTGTCAATGCGGTAGCAGCAGTGTTTGAAGCCGACGATGGAGAACCAACCACCTTTTAAGCGAGATCTATGCACGGGGAACAACTTACAACACATGTCGATTTGGAGTTCGAACTGTGATCCAATGACCTACCCGTTGCTGTGTCATCTGGAGAAGAAGGCTGGAAGATAAAATTCAGGAACATTGAAGGGACGAAACTCAGCATATTAGCCTTCTATTCCTACAAATTGTACGAAAGGCCAGGCCTGTTTAATCCGGTGTTGAAGGTGGGAAAACTCACTCAGCATTATACAGTATTGTGGACGCGTTTTAAAAGTTGAAGGAGGTCGGCTAAAATCAGAAAACTTTGAGAGTGGAGGCTTACCATTTGGCTTAATGGATTACTCAAAATCAGGCTGTTCAAAACTTTAATTTAAAAGCAGGAAAGGCCTGCGTTCTAACTACGTCATTTACCGGGAACAAATGTGCATTGCAGCAAAACTACCAGGATCTCTTCATCACATTTACATGCAATCCAAATTGGACTGAAATAACAAAACAGCTGGCTCTGTACGAAACTTCGGTGCATAGACCCGACATCGTCGCAACAGTCTTTGGTTAAGATTGAGGGCATTTATCGACGAGCTGACTAAAAACTCGGTGAAAATAAGTAAATAATGATCTAAAGAGGATTTTTTCCCACGCCAAACCTCAGATGTTTAAATAATTGATGAAAATAGGAAAGAAAATTCCACAGCCATTGGCGCAATTGATTGGCGCTTCTGCACGGTGAGTAGAAGGTTCCTGGTTCGAACCCAGGCTGTGGAATTTTCTTTCATATTTTTCATCAATTATAAAAACTCGGTGCTGGCGAAGGTGGTGACATGGATGAACCTCAGTGAGGTAATGAATTAGTTAAGACAAACCAATATTAAATAGAATGATTCTCAAAGGCAATTATTTGAATGCATCCATTTCTTCCAAGAATACCTATAATCCTCCAAACATAAATTTCACAGACTATAAGCCTGCTTGGCTTGCCTCTAGTTGTGTCTATAAAGTAATGAAATTCAGCTTGTTTTTCACACAATTAATTGGAATTTATTTGTATGCATATTCTTAACTCCAACTTGTGAAAAAAATGGGAAATGGCAAAGAGGTAGCATGAAGGTATTAATGACAAAAACCTATTAAACATATAAAATTCTTTAAAAAAAAAATCAACTATAATAAACGGTAGAATAATACAACCAATAAATAAAGATATATGATAATTCCATTTGAAAAAAAATGAATAGTTATGAAATGGATTTAACGATTCAAAACTTAGTATAAACTAAATTTTTCATAAATACTCTTTCGTCATTCGCTAAATGACCTTGTTCGCTATGTTCAGATATATAAAATGTCAAGCTATCGAAAGACCGAACTCTACTTGATGCGATATATAACTGACCACGCGTAAAAACTGGTTGCCTTAATAAAATTCCAACTTTTTCGAATGTTTGTCCCTGTGACTTGTTAATTGTAATTGCAAATGCAGGAATAATTGGGAATTGGTTTTTTTGAAACTCAAACGGTAAAATAGAACTGGATTAAGTTTAATTTATACGCGGAATCAAAATTCGCTTATTTCGTGCGATTCCAGTTAAAACTTCGCAATCAACAGCATTATTATGTAAACATTTAACACGCATTCTTGTTCCATTAACTAAAGCTTCCTTTGTATTTAAATTTCTAATGAGAAGAACAATGCAATGAACCTTCAATTCTAACTTATGTGGTGGCAAACCGCTTACAGACAGGGAATTCAAAAACTCTATCGGATAATTATCGATTTCATAATCATTATCACAAATAATTTTATCATAGCTGCGATAAATTTTTGTTTCACCTGGCATACGATTGAGTATGGATCTAATTGTACGGATCTAAATATTTTTTGATTTGGAATTTTTTTGCACTTCGATCCTGTTTAACCTACAAAAATCTGCAGCAACGTTTTCATTGGTAAGTCAAATGGGATAAGTAAATCACACCTAACCCATCTTAAAGCGCAATCTTCATTTTTTGTTGCTAAACAACTGAATTTAAAATGCGTTCTGATAAAATGTTTTCTGCAATGTTGCCATAAATATCATTAATTATATTATTGTGATCGCAAACTAATTGCTGTGGGATTTCAATAAAATTTTCACCAAACTGTGGAAAATGCCTTGCTTCTCCGTTACCAATTTGTTTTAAAATTCAACAAACTCTAACTCATGTGGCAAAGCCGTCATATTTTGAGTTAAAGTGACATGATGAAAAGTAGCAAAATCATTCCAACTTGTAAAGCAATTTTCAAGTAATGTGGCACGTAATCCATGTGGAACAACCGGTAAAATTTGTCGAAAATCACAAAAATATGTTTTACCTCCAAAAGGCTTATAGTCAGATCATTTTTCTCGAGCGCGAGGAGCAGCGACCGAGAGAAATGATAAGACAAAGCGATCGCGTAAAGTTAAGCAACGGGGAGCGCGGTTAGGAGAAGGTTGGGCGGAAAAATCACCCACACCTTCCCTCCTCCTAGGCAGTATTTTGGACGAACCGAAGGTACGAGAACCAAGGTGTTCGTCGCCCATTCGCCCTGCATAAATCAATACCTAATGAGATCATTAGCAGGGCGAATAAAAAGGGCAGAAAAGCGCAACATCGAGGTGAAGTGCGCCCAGACCCGATCGATCCCGACACGTCAACGGGACGCTAAAACGGAGTAGCTGTTAGTACCCTAGATTGTGTGAGTGAGTGATTTGGACTTGAAATTTTCACGCAGCAACCAACCAACGCGTGCGTGAGTGACTTTAGTGTCTTCGTGTGATCTTCCCCCCGGGGGGCGGGGGGTTCACCTCCCCGAAATTTTCTCTTACCATGCAGAACATGGTACTTATGGTTGCCGACGGACCGATAGCCGTCGGCATGTTTATGAAGCAGCTTTACGAGAAAACGGGCTTCCCGCCCGTGCTTCCGTCTGGTGATCCTGCAGTTTCTGTCGTGCAGAGACTTTCTCCAAACGAATAGAGGATGTTCTGTCGACAGCAAAATATAGCAGACCGTATTGTATCTGCTGATTACGTCAAGGTGGGCAAACCAAGGTCCGCCTGGGGTATGCTGAGCCCGGATTTTTACCCATAATAATCCGGGGTGTCTCGCGCTGATGGAAGGGTTACATGTCCGACTACGGACAGGTGAAGAAAGTCGCCTATCCAGTGCATCCAGATCTCCACTGCAGATGACTGGTGATATCGTAGTCGATGTGAACCTTCAGAAGGACTTTCCAGAAAACCTTGTAATGCACGGGAACCGTGTTCGCTTGTCTTACAAGGGTCAAAGGCAGTGCTGCTGGTACTGCAAGAAAACGTCTCACGTCAGAAAAGACTGCCCTCTCCTCAAGAAATGCGATGCATGCAACCGCATCATTAGCAAATACCACCAGTGCCCGGAGAGGGTGTTTGCAGCGACAGCAGCAATCCATGATGTCATCACCGGCCAAGTCTCCAGTGACAACCACAGCTTCGTCGCCATCATCCCCATCGCGGAAGAGCCAAGCAACACCGGATCTTTCGACTCTTCCCGAGGAGCAGAAGGAGATGATGCCCCCACCACCTCGACCATCTTCGACTCCAACTACATCTTCGGAGCCCAGGAGGGAGCGGCCATCGTCACCTCCTTCCAAGCTCCCAGAGATTACACCTCTCCCTCAGCCATCTCTCGATGTGTCGATGGGCGAAGACGAAGCTTCTGGAGATGACGACGTAGATGTTTCAGCAGGAGGAGTAGATGTTTCAGCCTTTTCAGTGGAGGATTTTCCAGCACTTCCTCCACCAGCGCAGTCAACAACATCACAGCCTGCACGGACTATTGATACGTCGTCACCTTCCAGGATTACATTTTCTGCTGGGAATTCGCATCCATCAGCGCAGAAACAGCAGGATCATCTTTCGAGGACGAGGAGTCCCCGCAAGAAAAATCCAGATGGAGTTGTGGCAGCAGGGACGAGAGCAGAGCCCCTATTTCCTCCGAGAGAGACAGCCGCGCGAGCCACCAGCGCAGCTCTTCTTCCTCATCAGGTCGCTTGCGATCTCTAAGGAGAAGAATATCAGAGCCTCCTGCATCATCTGGGAGGCCCAAGTCTCAACCGGACACTGGTCAGCAGTTGCCTCACTAAAACATCCTCAATGAAGGTCATCTACCTGAACGTGCGTTCTCTTGGTTCCTCGGTATTGTCATCGTTTATAAGCAAATGCATTGTCAACAAGAAAAAGGTCTAATCTTGATGATATGGTGGGCCCTTGATGGAAAGTAGACCAAAGCTGACTACTTTGTGGAGGGTGTGTCCATAAGTTGAACGATGCATTTTGCTGGCACAAACGATGCACATGACCAGACGAAAGGATGATGTTATCGTGTGGATGGCAGTTCAAATCACCAGCAATCACCACAAGCAAAGATGAACACACAAAGTTATTCAAGTCACTGAAAAACGTTGGTTTCTTTGCTGTTCTACACGGTGCATAGACGTTAAGCAATCGGAACTTGACACTTGATGTTGAAATGTCCAATAAAATTACCCTGCACTCGCAGTCATACACACAGTTCGACACAAAAATGGAGGGATTGAAAATGATGGTAGACGAAGAGTTGACATAGAATTGTCCCATTTTCCATTTGGTGACGAAGAGTTGACATAGAATTGTCTATTAGTGTATTGACTGCGATAGCACTGTTGTAAAGTGGCGAGTTTTACTTCTTGAAGTAACAGGATATCCGGCCTGTACAGGGTAATATGGAGGTAATTCCATGTTTATTCTCCGACCACAGTGCCATCATTTGATCATGGAATCCTCCATTTCCGGCATCATCTACAGGCTCTGCAGTCCATCGCAATTGGTTTCTAAATGTTTCTCTGCTCGACGAAGTGGAATACAAGGGAATGTTTGTTCAGTTTGTCGAAAAATATCTTCATAATGTGCCTCCTACGCTTGGTTCATGGTTAGAACTGAAAATCAAAATCAAACGTTTCTTTCGGAAGATTGGGTTAGACGCTGCTCGTCGTCGACGTCCTCACCTGCTTATGCTCCAAGAAATCCTTCGGCTTCTTCAAGTATTCACCCCGAAGGAGGAGTTCGAGATGGAAATACGTCAGGTGAAGAGCGAGATCAACGCTCTAATGATCCGGAAGGCAGCCGGTCGAGATTAAAATGCGACATGGAAACTTCTTGGACCTTTCTTGATACAAGTGTTTAATTCAATCATCAAGGACCCGTCTTCCATCACACCTGACTTCACCATGGGAAAAATCATTCTTCTCCCCAAAGTGCCGAATCCAGAACTAGTTACCCAGTAGAGGCCAATAACCATTCTCAAACAGGACTATAAGGTCTTCACTGGTGTTTTTCAGCAGAGACTTAAAATCTACGCAGAAGAATTTATCAACTCCGGACAATCCTGCTCAATTCCATCTCGCAGGATGTCCGATAATCTAATAATGTGATGGAAAGTCGTGTGTTCGTCAACAAGCTCTTGCTGTATTAAGCCTTGATCAAGAAAAGGCTTTCGACAAAGTGAACCACGAGTTTCTCTTTGAGGTTTTTCGACATCTTCGTCTTCGGACTTTTGCCACGATCATCTCCGCACTGTATATTTCGGCCACATCATGTGTGGCGATTAACGGTTCCATATCCGCTACTTTCAACTTGTTTAAAGGTGTTAGGCAAGGGTGTCCTCTTTCCCCGTTGCTATACATCTTTTATTTGGAACTGTTACTACAATACTTGATTCTCCACCAAGATGTTCGAGGATACGATCTTCCAGCCGCATCGATATGCATCAAATCGTTAGCGTATGCAGATGACGTAGTACTGTTTGCGTCAGATGCATATTCCTTGAGCATCTTCAGAGAAACATTCAATCTCTTTAGTACTTCGACGGGGAGTACCATCAACCTCGTCAAGTCTAAAAGAACTGCAATTGGGAATTGGACCACAGACTATCTTAATAATTTCCCAATATCAAGGTGTGGCCAAATTACAGTGGTAGGTTATTTGTTCTCATTCAAACCAAATTGGACTTTATGCACTAGCAACAAGTGATTGAGAAGTGCATTTCTCGCCTTGACCAAAACTTTAGGTTTTCAGCATCAATGGTTGTCAAGGTGAGATACATCAAGACCCATGTGCTTCCAGTTTTAACATCCAAATGCGTATTCACCTTGCCTTCGTATAATCTCCTTGTGAAACTCCGTGGAGCAATTGTGAACTGTGTTTGGGGGACGACTGCTTCAAAAAGTCATCCTTTAAGAGCAGCGTTCCTTTTCGTTCCCTTCCAGAGAGGGGAGTAAGGATTTCCCCGATATTAAGCGACACCTCATTGCAGCCAGAATGGCGTCCCTTATTCGGGTATTCCTGACCCCCCCCCCTTTTGGGCAAACTTCTTTTTTCTGCACTTAAGATTTTTCTTTAAGGTGAATAGGCTTCCGTTACCTCCCTTGTTGCCAGTAATAGTGTATCAATTCCAACCGGAGATCTACAAATCATTTAACATCGACTTAGTGACTATTTTACCAATGCTACGCCGTATCGACCCACATGAATGGGGAATTCTTCGACTCTCAAGGTTTCTTCAGCAGACCGAGCCTGGGGATTCGACTGATATCCTTCGCCTGTTTCCCGATCGCCCATGGGCAGCAGTCATGAAACTTTTAAAATCCCTTGTCTTTGAGAAAACTCTGTTTAACTACCAATGCGGCTGCTGCATCACTGGTTCTATTCTCTCCAACGTCTTCAGCAGTGGAAAGTGTGCGGCGTAGATGAGACTGGCAGCCATATTTTTTATGAGTGCCCGTTTGCGAAGTCGATCTGGGATCGTTTGAGGCACCACTAAGGAATAGCGTATCAGTTCGTGCGCTGCCTCTTAAATGGTTCTACCGGCGAGGTAATTAAACCGGACCTAGCGATTGCGATCGCTTACATCAATAAAGAACTCTGACTGGCCCGATGGCTTCGATCGCGAAGACGTCCGCCCACACAGGCGCTCGTGTGGAGGAAAGTGGCAGTTCTGGAATGGTCACGGCTAGGTCTGCATTCGTTTAAAAAGCGCTTCACTACATCTAAGTGCTTAAGTAAGGTCATCGGAGGAGACCAGACTTTCCATTTCACATTCCCGTTGGCCTTTTAATTCCTCGCCGGTCGTAAACGGGCCTCATTCTTGAGGCGTTTATATAAGTCGGGCAGCCCCGTATGGGCTGCCAGTTACTTACGGCATCTGCGCCTGGACGCCTAGACATAGTAAATTCAAGATCATTTGATTAGGCGTTCGCTGAGGCAACACCATCAGCCTCAGCTCCAACAGCCAAAGGAGAATCTCCGGAAGACCTCAGCCAACCTCCTCCAGCCGGCAACGCCCCCGACCAAGAGGCCCTAAGAAAGCCGAGGTTAAGCAAGGAGGACGCCCCAAAAGCCAATCAACCCCGAGGACCTGGATTTTTGGTAACCGAGCGGGAGACGGCCGAGACGAGGGGACCGAGGCGTACGTGCGGGAAAAGCTACGTGGAATTCATCCTCCCCGGTACAAAGGAGAGCGAAAGCTGGAGAAAGCTGCTAAAGACGCTCAGTGTCGGTGACCCAGGCAGAGACGACATCGGAGGTGCTATCATCCCAACCATCAAGATTGCGGACACAAATTGAAGTCCTACAGACGCCTACCAAATAAGCAGGCAAGCCCGTTTAGTTATAAACTAGATAGTGTCCCATTCAATTTAAAGGACTCTAGTTCCAGCGAGCCCAAACGTTGCGAGTTGGAGCTAAAGTGTGTACCAGTCGAAGAGCCCCCGCTCAAGGGACAATATTTGAAGGAAACGGGAGGCCCCTCCTGTGCGAATGGAGATACTGAAGGAGAGGGGAACGATTGCCGAATCAAGGACTGCTATGCGTCCGGAGCCCCATCATAAAAGAGGAGTACGAAAGCGAGCAGAGAGGCACCCCGCCATCGAAGCCGATCAGTGAGTCGACCACGACGGGACCAATCAACACTGGAGTGTTAAGCAACATTAGGCCGGCCGGCATCAAATACCTCGACAACTGATCAAGCGTTTGCAAGCTGCGGCCGCGCGGAGATCACTCGCTGGGTGTCGCGCTTGGCTCCGCCTGAGGTACCTTTTGAGTAAGTCAGCCCTAGGCATTAAGTTCGATGAAATTCAATCATTTGGAGCTAGCCATAATATTGATAATTATCCACTACATTTTTACTTAGAATAGCAGCCGACGCTCAGTCGGGAGAACTGACAATTAGAGACATTACTTGTGCTCGTTTTAAGCTTTTTCTGCTTATAATTGAATCTTATTTTTATTCTGCAGTTACTTGCCTCGAGCTCCCAAATCCGATAAGATCGCCGTTTTCTCGAATATTTACGGCGAACACCATCGCAGCCATTGCAACCCAGACGAGGACCTTCCATATCCCCTTTGGCCCAGGACGGATAGGACTCTGCAGTACCGTTACTCGTCAGACACAAAGTAACATTGTACAAGACCCCGTCATAGGGTCGGAAGACAACTATTGTAACCCATCAATTAATAAGGTATTATACCGAATCATTATTGTATTCGAAATTAATTCCAGTTTGGATGAAAATATTATTGAACTCAATTTTTCCGCCTCCGTCCCTCCTCTGTTTACGATTTATGCTGAGCTCTGGGGGACAGGTTCATATTTAAGGGGAACCCTATTCTAGCATACTTAAGATCGTGACACTTATCTTTATTAGCATCATCTGTACACAAATCTCTAAATAATCTGTCTATAACTTTCAGTACTTGAAGTGGACACATGGAAACTTCATCAATAAGAACAAGAGGAAGTGAAAGCCATTGTTTAGTGGCATACACTTGTTCGTCGAGCTTCACTTCGCAAAGCGCAAAGAATCTTGGAATAGAAAGCGGACAAACAAGGTTTTTACACGCTGGTAAAATTTTAGATAACTCTGCCTCTGATTTACTGACTACGTGCGTATCGACTTTCGTTAACGTTTTAATGAAAAACCTATTTAATATAATAAATAATAAGTCAGGCAGCCGAAATGCCCAGGAACGATAGAATTTTAAAGCATTCGAGAACGAAAAGGAAAGCCTTGATTTGTAAAAAAGTCAGTGAAAATCTTGAAAGTTTGGCAAAAAGTGTGCACGAATGAGTAAATCCACCCATTTGGGTGAATTTCGGTAAAAATCAGGAAAGTTTTGCAAAAAGGGTACATGAAAGTGTAAATCCACCTATGTGGGTGCATGTCGGTGCAAATCTTGAAAGCCTTTCGTTGTTAAGAATTACATGAGGTTGCTAAGGAAGCCTCTGACGGCTAAGCAAGGCGTACTTCTAAGGGAAATGTATAGTTCAAAATGAATAAAACTATCTGAAAAGTTAAATGGAGAAAGTAACAATTCTCTATAGATTAGAACATATACGAATCCTTTAATTTGTAAGCATTCCTATTTAATGAAATAAGCGTTAATTGTTGAAGCGTTCTGTGTAAGGGTCAATTCTTTCTTCATAAACTATTGCCAAAGCTTTTCTACGTAAGCAAGTACCATTGAAGGAATGATTAGCTACTAGCTATTGTTAAAATGTGCCTAACACAAACTAACTATTGATAATATAAGGTATAAGTAATTACATGCCATATTTTAGCATTGAAAGTTCCAATGAACCATAATGGTTCCACGAAACCAGGTGCCTTTGAACCAATTTCGAATATCATTAATTTTACGTTATATTTATTCATGGCACATTATTCCAAGTTCGTTTGATATAATACATGCCAAATCTGAGCTTTGAAGATTTCCACTGAACCATAATGGTTCCATGAAACCACATACCATTGAACCTATTTCGACTATCTTTAATTTTACGGTAATATTCAACCATGACATGTTATTTCAAGCTGTTTGATATAATACATGCAATATCTTAACATTGAAAGTTTCTAGGGACGATAATGGTCCCATCAACCACATACCCTTGAACCAGTTCTGACTGATATTGACCATCAAGGAAGACCATCACCTGTTTTCACTTAATTCACAAGCCTTTTCTCTGCTTTACCTATGGAATGCCAAAGAGAGAACAGCATTCGGCAGTGCACAGGCCATTTATATATGGGATTGTATAGTGAAAAACGTGGTCCCCTATATTATTTGTGACCTTTTGAACCGGAAGTAGTTCACCGATTTTTTTTACCAACGAACTCAGTCTTCCAATTTCCCTAAGTTGTCGAATGGCGAAAACGGAAGTCGAATATTCGGAAGCGTTCGAAAGCTAAAGCACCAACAGACAGACAGACAGACAGACGGACGGACGCACATTGTGAATACATAAGTACCTAATAAATGAAGAAGAATTAATGTATTGATCATAGTTACTATTTGCTGTAATATTGGCCACTGAAGTTTCCAAAATTGGAATAGGTAATTTAAACACATTGTGTAAGGCTCTACCTCCAATTAAAAATGTTGAAGCTATGCCACAAAAGGCAGTTGCAATCAAAGAAGATTAAGTGAATTTAATTTATGAATAATCGCAGTTTGCGTGAATGTTTTACCACAACCTGCGTGAGCAGTTAAGCAAAATACATTTGAGCCAGTGTCATGATACTGAACTTCACGAATAATGCGATCAATTATAGTACGCCTTTTAAAGGCAACTCTTTCGTAAAGTTCCTTAAATTGTAACTCTTCTTGGAGTGGATCGAAAGAATGTACTTCAACAAATTCTGGCATTAACGTTGGAAAAGGTAATCCAAGTGATTGACATGTCAAATTATGACCATTCAAAATATCTTCAATTTCTAATAGTGCTCTATTAAAAGAAATTCCTTCATTGAATTCTCTTAAGAAATCTTCGCAAAGAAATATTTTAAATTCAAGCCAAATGCTAACGCATTTGCTGGCACATTCAATGCACAAATAACAGCAAATAAATGACGGATTTCTTTTGGCGAATTGAATTCCTTTGCTTCATTTAATCATTCACGCCATTCATTGTCATTTGATGCAATACCACGAGCGTGAAATGTTTCAAAAACGTATTGTAAACAATTCCATTATAAGTTCTAACATCTTCAAATGATTTAGGACCACAAAAATGTAATAATAGCAAACGTAAATGAAAAAACTCTTAAGTCCTTTGGAGACACTGTATACATGCGTGTAATGATTCTATCGCCACCACGTACCCTCTTCTTCCATTTTTTTTACCATCAATCCAAACATAGCGCAAAGGAATTTCAGTATACGTTCGCCGATGGATCGGTTTCATTTAATGCAAAGAATGCTAATAATTTGGTTTGTTTAACATTTTCAACTGCATCCCGTTCTTTTCCCACTCAAAAGTAAATATTCTGTTTACGTGGTAAATTAATATCAAGCCTAATGATAGTGTGCGATTGAAAATGCATTGGAAATTCAAAAATACGCCATACCGCTTCAGTTGATCCGACATAACGGCCATTCAAAAAGTTTCTCACTTTATCAATCTGAACTTCTTGATTCCCATCTGCTCTTTCATTGCCTAATTCTATAGTTGCAATATCATATCCTTTATACACGTACTTATAAATGTATTTAACACTTTAACTGTAGTGCAAACTTCAACATTTAAATGACAATTAAATTTAGCAAGTAAATATGGATTGTATGGTACAACATAACGATTGTTAAGTGATTTTCCTCGAACTTCTACGCTAATACCGTTATCACGGCGTCTGTACAATGGATATCCATTAACTGATTCTCGTGTGACTTCATTAAAATCTTACGGAAAATCTTTTGCACATTTACCATCTCTTATACAAACAGAATTTTGATTAAGTGCACCACATGGTCTATGCATCATATGTTTTGCAACATATTCATGTAATTTAGGGTGTGTTCGAATATCTTGGATTTCTGCACATACGACTTTATCAATATCAACAATTCCAACTATTTTATCATTTTCACACAAAGTGATTAAAATGTGGGCATGTGGCAACCCCCTTTTTTGAAATTCTATTGTATAAATGATTGCTTCAACTTTACCAAAAATATGTTTCGTTACTATTGCATGAATTAATTCTTTTAGTTTTGCTTTGAATACACGCACAATAATTTCTGGACGGAAATTAGCAGATTAACTTCGCTCAATATTATTGAAAATTTCCGGCCAATTAGGATTGCAAGTCATTGTAATAAATAAAGAAGGTTTCCCAAAATGTTGTACAATCCACATTGAGTCCAAATAATTTTGATACATATTTTTTGGAGAACCATTAAATGAAGATGGCAAAATAACTCTTCTTCCAATAGTTACGTTATCATTCGGGTTCAATTCTAAATGATCAGTGAAATTATTATACACTTCTGACCTTAGACTGATTTTATTTTATGAAATGAAGTCTTGTACCTTCAATATGTACATGCATATCAATAATCAACTGCAAAAATCATTTCTGTGAATGATTTAAAAGGCAAAAATCATCCCTAATTGCAAGCCGATAGCATGCATATTGCAACATAGTAACCTTATTTCTGGGCTGTCTCGCAGTGGATGTATTTGTTGTGTTATGAAACAAATTAACATACCAGCCAGTATCTCCGTTAGGAAATAATAACAGATACGCTAATGGATTCAATGATGAATCTAAAATGAGATGTTTTTGACTGTACCATTGTTTTTATAAAAAGAAACCATATTTCGTTCGAATGGTGGCTCACCATCAACGGTGCTAAAAGTAACAGCAACATCAGTTTGAATGCGTCATTGTAACGTCGAAGGTCTAAATTTTGGTTAACTGTAATAAACATACAAATTTCTCTATTTGCATTTCCAGCTCTTACACAATAATGTTTCATTGCAGTAAAAGAACGCACAAAACGATTAACGCGTTCTAATACAATAGAAATTTCACCATAAAAATATTATTGCACGATTCATTTGATTGTTCACGCAGTCTATAGTTAACAGCAGTATCAATATCATAAAAATATAACTGCGCATAACATGATGAATGACCATAAGAAGAAGTCATTGGCCCTGCTGTATGATAAAAAATATCGTGTATTTTAAAATGATACACTCCACGCAAAACTGTATCTGAAATTTTAGCTTCAGAACTGACCATAGCAAACGATGAATTATAGCTACGAATATTATTGAAATAATTCCTTGATTTCTCTTTTATGGTTAGATCATTTGAAGTGAGTCCCTGATACAGTGCATTAAAAAATAAATTTTGTGTTAATGGCGGCAAATAAACTTTACCCATATGACAACACGAAGTGAATGCCGTTGTATCACGTAAAGTAACTTCAGATGCGAAATGTTTTGCATTACAAAATCTGCATTGTAAATTCATCAAACCAGAATCTAAAATATGAAGTCAATATGAAGTCAATATTTTTTAATGTCAGCGTAAGGAGAAGAAGTTGATACTGGTGTCCGATCCAAAAATAAAAGTTTTGAGAAAGCCCCTTATCGTTCTGTTTATTTTTGAGAGCAACTGAAATTCAACTCATTCTATCGGCGATATCTTTTTCAATTTTCACGATATTTCCTTGGGCTTTTTATAAGAGTAGCTCTATACACTTGGCTAAGAAATTATGCAAAAGACAATTTGGTAACGCATGCGCAGTTAAACATTATTTAGTAAAAATGCTCATATTTCATCAAATATTTAATATTTTTCTATTCTGATTGCAGGGTATTGTCTGTACTGTAGTTTGTCAAGTTTCCTGTAAATGGCATTGCATTGGGTTGAAAATCCTGCGTAAATAAACAAAAAACTTACGAAACCATTTCGACCTTTTTAAAGAAACCTTTATATCTTCATGAATATACGTGATATTCTCATGCAAATGAAAACAGAAAAGTAAAACAAGCCTCTTAAGCATATGCTACAGCTACAATGCATTTCAAGCATTATTTTTTACAGGGTGATTCCAAACATTATTTTTCTGGTTCACTTCTTTGCTGGTCCCCTATTTGCCTTCGGGAGAAACCTTCGCTGAAATATATGTGGATTAACATCCTATTTACACCCCTGAAATTTCAGGATAATTCGTTAAGTATTTTTCTAGATATTCGACAAAACGTCTAAAATCGAAAGTGTCCGGTCATTAATGGCAATATGGTGTAGATGTCTTTAATAAACTTATGTCATTAACATTATTATACAGGGTGATTACAAAAGAACTTCACACTTTTAAAAATTTATTACATCAAAGCTATTCAGAATATAGGCACACCATATACGGATTCTTAAAGAAAAACTCTTGAAGTTTATTATGACACAGTTAAAAATGTTCAATATGCCCCCCTGTATCGAATTCGTCTCAAACCCGTATTAACATGTCTTCATCAATCCCACATATCGCTACCGTAATGCGTTCTTTCAGCTCGTCTAGGTTACGGGGAAGGGGTAAGGTGAAGACCTTGTCCTTTACACACCCCCATAAAAAGAAATCACAGCGGTGGATTGGCCGAGCAAACAATAACCTGGAACTTGCAAAGTGGCCACCGCGGAGCCCCGGCCTCACACCTTGTAATTTCTTAAGCCTGGGGGCGTGTCCGTGAGTCGGACCTTGAACCTATACCACCTCCGCGCGGTAGGGCAGGGAGGGTGAGTTTAGGACGATGAAAAACGTACGCAATAGTCAATGTGGTTGTAATAACTGGGTGTTTAATGCTAAATCACCAAAAATCTCAAGCTAAAACTAAGCATGTAAATAATATTATCTTTTAAATAAAACAGATTTCAGGGCCCCCCCTAAAACGAACAGCACAGAAAAATAAAGTAAGTATTACATAGTATTATGAAAAAACATTCAGATTAAAACAATTACAAATAGGCGATGAGCTTTCCTAAATCAGGCGTCTTGCCTGCACAAGGGTCCTCGAATAACTATTTGAGCCGTTTCTGCTCAACAATGTCAGCCCGTTCTTGCGCAACTCAAACGCACAACGACTGCTGACGCGTCTGGGAACCTGTAGTACTGGTAGCCTCGAGAACGCGCCGTGTACCCCTTTTCAAGAACACTCCGTAACCCTTTGGCTATTATTATTCAGCGGCCACGGTTTTGGGGAGGGGAGGGGTGCTGTAACCCCGTACAAAAGCTTAAAACTGAGCGCCCTGCGCTCCTACAACAATAGCGCGCTACCCGATCTCTACTTCCCATCCCGCAACGACTAAAAGGGACCTATGATGCTAGCTGCACACGAGGGCGGATGCTGCAAGCACGACTACAGGGCAACAATCCACTCAAATTCATCGGATACCTTGTGCAATTTCAGCTTTACACAGACAACTAAGCAGCCAAGTGACTGCTGACACTACAAAACTATTGGTTGGGATCACCATTAAACCGCGATTGACTAAAATTATAGTTCAAGTTCGATCGGCATTAAGTTAATGGGCAACCACGACGAACGTTAATCATGAGCAAGAACTCATCAAGAGGTTGAAAACGGTGCCGAAAATGCCTCCTCTTACTCTCGGGCGGGCGCTGGATGCAAAACTACCAGGATGCAATGGCCATGGTGGCCAAGTACGGGGAACCAGATCTCTTTATCGTATTTACATGCAATCCAAATGAACAATAGAACAGCTGACTCCGTACGAAACTTCGATGCTTAGACCCTATATCATCGCGACAGTCTTTGGTTGAAATTGAGGACATTTGTCGACGACCTGACTAAAAACTCGGTGCTACGAAAGATGGTGGCATAGATGAACGTCATTGAGTTCCAGAAAAGAGGTAATGAATTAGTCAAGACAAGCAATATAAAATGATTTTCTACGGCAATTATTAGAATGTTTCCATTTCTTTCAAAAATAATCCTGAAAACATAAATTTCACAAGCTGTAAATTCATTAAAGTAATTGGAGGCAGAAATGATTAAAGTAGTTTGAGAGTTCAAGACTAGTACGTTAAATCTTTTTCATTTGAAGCTTCTCTTCCTAACTTCTAACGCTGTTAAAGAAAAACTTTGTATTGTCATGCGGGCCACTGACATAATGAAAGAAGAGGATCGATTAGAAACTTATTAATGAGTTGCTTTCATTCCTCTCTTTCATGGGACTACTTCTCGACTTCGTGGCAGCTGCCTCTTTTTGTGAAGGAGCAGTTGACATCACGATAAACGGATCTGTGTAATATTAACTTGTTCGGGTTTGTTTACTTTTTGGCTGTGACAATAACCCTTAGCATCACTAAGGCACTCAAGTCCCTTCACCAAGTCATGGTGATGATGGGAAGACGTTAATTATCATCATGGAGTTAGATTTCCATAAATGTCACTTTTCTTCTCGAATAGGGAGCAGATAATCTATTTTTTAATAACCTGATTCCAATTACTCTTTTTTTAAGCTTAATAGTAAAACAGCTCATTGACGAAACGTTTTTATCTTTCATTTCTTTTTTATAGAAATGTTTCAAGACTATTAACGAAATCAGTGAGGTAAGTTTTATCAATTTGCTACTCTTATTTTAAGAAATGAAATAGCAGTTTATCAAATATATGCAATCTTTATCAGGTAAACGCATACCCTACCTTGCTAAAGTATTGGGACGCAGGACAACAAATGACTTCGAACAACAGGATTATTTGCAATCGATTGAAGTTCCCTGGATGTATTTTACGAGAATTTCTCTCGTAGATTTTCTCGTATTTTCTATCATCCAATCCGTTTGATTAAAATTCTTTTCATTTTGTTTCTGTAGACCGAATTTCTGAGAATATATCTCAAGACACGTTATACAAGTGTGATAATTTATTGGGTGGCCTTTTCAAAACCTCTAAAACTTACAACTGTCATTGGTGTCACTGCTCATTTAGAGCAATTGCCAACTCACAATCGTCAGTCGATGATGTAGAATGAAGCGGACGGTAACGAAGTTGATATCCTAATTTTATCCACAGGTGTTGTAATTCGTTGAAGTAGGGGACTTTGTGGAACCCACTCAGTTTTTTAAACGCCCATTTCATCGAACTTTACAGTTACAGATCTTGATTTGTGAAGGGAAGCATTGCGGTGTCCTGCTTATAAACAATGTACCCATACCAAATTATTCCCATATATTACATAGCTTAGAAATATCTAGAGTGTCAAAATTAGTTATGAAGTTTATGTTTGTTATTGATTTAAGGAGTTTAAATGATTAATTTAAATTTAAATGTGTTCAGTCTCCTTTTAATGAGGAAAATCGTAAAATTAATAAAAACAAAAAAAATAAATAATAAATAAAGTCACCAATCTTGAAAAACGATGAATAAACTTGTGAGATGGAAGAAAACTCAAAGGATGTAGTCTATTGAAGATGTTGTTGATAGCAGAAATAAACCCAGTGTATTGAGGATGTAGATGAAGTCTTGTGAAGATAATGTTGATAGGTGAAAAACGATAATCTTGAAGGAAGTGTTGGTTTTACAATTAAAGAAACAATAAATATCATTACAAATAACAAAAATTTAGCCAAGCCATCAATAGAGATAAACAATAAATGGACACTACTTTTAAACAACAATCACCCTAGTATACAATAGCCAACAATCATAACCAACAATTACAACCAACTTAGCTTCATCACCTTTATATCAATTGTTAAATTCTTATTTCAACTGTTTTCACCATTCAAAAATGTTTAATCCAATTGATGATGAGAAATATTCTCGAAAACGTTTTTTTATATAAATTTTATCCCAAATATTTGGATCACCCTCTTCAAAATTTCATCTGTATTTCATGGGTTTATTTCTACTATCAACAACATCTTCAATAGACTACATCCTTTGAGTTTTCTTCCATCTCACAAGTTTCTTCATCGTTTTTCAAGATTGGTGAGATTATTTATTATTTATTTTTTTTGTTTTTATTAATTTTACAATTTTCCCCATTAAAAGGAGACTGAACACATTTAAATTTAAATTAAAGTTTATGTTTGTATATCTATTAAATTTCTTCAATAAAACGTGATAGACTTTTATTTTTTGTTATCTGAAGATGATTGCAGTTGGAGTCGAAATGCCTAACGTTTCTACAATGGACTGCTTTGGTTAATTTTTGCCTCCTTGTAACGTACCTAAGAGGGTATGGTAGGGAATAATTAAAGTGGCAAAGTAACGCACGTCGAAAGTTTCAACACTGTTCGTTTTAATTATTAATTCTAAATAAAAGAGTAACTACAGTAATACGAAAGCCCTTAATGAGCACCAAACAAAGACGTAAATAATAATACAAAAAAAATAAATAGTTGACAAAAATTAATCCATAATTTAAGTACAATAATTAGATGCGAAACATCCGAATGTCAATGAACGCAGGTGAGTAATCTTTTACTATTATTCTGAATAGACGACAACTAAGTAGCCCTTGATTGCTGGCTATCAACGGAGACACCGTCGCGCAACCCTTTTGGTGGGAGGATTGCTGGAACCCTTAACAATGGGAGGTCGTTGGTGACTAGTGACACAATCTGGTGACTATCGCTGCTACTGGGACGAGCCTCGCAACGCGCTACGCTCTGCTCACCGGTGGTAGGCGCGCTTACGTTGCTAAAATTTCGTTTGTACGGAAGGACTCGATAAGCCTTCCCAATCAGGTTTAATCCTTTGTGCAACTCGCTTTTGTCGCAGGGGTTTGCTGCCGAGAAATCTTCCTGGCCGGGAAGATTCAATTTGTCGTCCTCCGACACGTTCCGTTTGATATGCGCAATGTGATTCGTCCCCTTCGACGTTGCCGGCTGACTTTCCTCGTTACTGGCTTGCCTCCAAGCTCTATCTTGATAGTTCGTATCTAAACTTGCGAGGTCGGACAATGTAGAAGACCTTCCTCCACCTTTCGCTGTCCGCTTTGTACAATTTGAATCGAAATTATCGCGGATCGTATCACGTGTCATCAGCTGGTCCTCCCCTTGTGGTTCCCGGGGGGAATAATCTCCACGTTTCCCGTGAAACACACGACAGCGAGGTTTATTTGTGGCTTGAATGAAATTCAGATTATTTCTAGGTCTAACCTGCTGACCGTGTGTCCACTTTGGAGTTCCCCTTGTCTCCGGGTCCCCGGGAGGATAGCTTAGATACGACCGCTTTTCAATTCCTTCCGTCTTCATTCCTCGCCAAACTCGTTCTCCCTCTCTCCATCTCTCTTTTCTTCCAAATCTCCTCTTTCTCTCGTCTTTCGCTTCTATTGGCTCCTTTCTCGTCTTCTTTTTAATCACAGTCACCGCTCCAATCATCTGCCTCCTCTCTCTAGATTCTCTATTCTCTTTTTCAATAACATACGACGCTCCCTTCTTCTGACCTCTATTATTAATCCAAACGCCCGACGCTCCCTTCCTCTGACTTCTCCTATTAATCCAAACGCCCGACGCTCCCTTCTCCCGATTTCTATCTCTTATCTCCTGCATAATATCATCCTCAAGAACTGGGCTTTGGCAATAATTAATATTGCCCTCCTCCAAATTTCGTGACACTCCTTTTATTTCATGAAATCGACAAAGAGAAAATCAACGTTGAGAGGTGAATAACCGAGAATTCAGGTGAATTACAAATTTTTGCTTCGAAGCATCGTAAGTTCTCGGCATCTTGAAGTTTTTCCCAAGTAAAGAAAATTTTAAATTGTTCAGTTTGCAATTTTAAGTACACCGACAAACTTTTACGGGAAGTAGTATGGGTTCTAAGCAAAGAAGTTCAAATGAACATGGGTCCTTATTTGAACATTAACTGATATAAGAACAGAAATAAAAATGCCGCCACCAAGATCAACAAGTTATTAACTCAGGTTCTCTAACAATTAGGAAAATGAAATTTTGGTGAATAAAAGGGTACATAAAATTGTGTGTACCGTTAAAATTTCATCAAATTCTAACGAGTAGTTTCCGAATTACGCAGTCAACATCGTAACATGTCCATTTTCTACTCCCCGAGCATTAGAGAGAAGTGTCCTCCCGGACATTTTCTAATGCTCATGTGCGACCGTCGTACGGTAATGTTAAGAGAGATTCATCGATAGACTTTGCGCCACTTTAACTTTCGTTAAACATTGGTCATCGCGACCTTACGCTTACGAGTAGCAGCTCTCAAGGCAGTCTATCTTTTTCAATTCTCATCCAAAGTTCTGTTCCTATCAATGGTTTCTGTTGCTTGTCCAAATTACATAACAATAAGGCAGCAAAGACAAACTAATTATTTTGACTACTCTTTTACACTTGCTGATATATCAGTGAATTTACACCGATGAACCATTACACTATAACCATATCCAAATTAAGAGCAATGAGCTGGCCGAGATAAATGTACGGCGCAAGCTGGGCTTATACCGCCGTATATAACCCGACAGTGAACTGAGATTCCGAATGTAGATTGTTAGGTTTCAGCATGGGAAAAGTAGCAGATTTATCAGATTTTGACAAGGAACAAATCATGAGGGGCCATACATATTATCCCTATGCAACAATCTCTGACGGCTCTCCTGTATGTTAATATTATTACATCCAGGTTCACCTTATTATAACCACAATGTTCCTGGACGGTTGTGACCTGTACTAACAAGATAATGCATCAGTGATAAGACCCAAATCGTCATGGAGTGGTTTGAGGATGAGAACTGGTGGGCCAGCTGATAAACGTCTAGTACCAGATACCTCAGTCTATCTAACAGCCACTTGTCATGTGAATCCTCACCGCTGTTTTTCGGGCAAAAGATGGTCTTATATCGTATTAAATAGGTGGTCATAATGTAATGGCTCATCTATAACTGCGCTGTTTCACTTTGTTGCACCTTCAAGCTTCCACTTTACTATGGCATTACCAACAGGGAAAAGGGTAGTGTCACGGAATTCGAATCCAGGTTCGAGTTCCGTTAACGCGTGCAGAGTTTTCTACTCGCGTACCTTCTATCGTTCGAAGATGGGGGCGGAGCCCCGCATACATCGACGTCACAACCAACAACACGCCAGAACCAATGATGCCGCAGGGAGGCTTCGTGACGGAGCATCGAAGCTGCTTTCTTGGCGGGAGGTTTCAAGGAGGAAGAGGGGAGCGACTCGGACGACGGAACCGAAAGGAAGCCAAAAAGGCAGCTCGAGTTCCAAAGGAAAAGGACTCTTCGTCGTCGCAAGAGAAAGACCGGAACGCACGGAGCCACAGCCGGGCGGAGGCAACGAAACGCCGGTTCATCAGCTCGTTACGCCGAGACGAGGCGGGTTCGACGGTGAAGCCCCGCAGGCGGCGATTTTATCGAGGAGCAATTCCGGTAATAGCAGTGTTCCAGCCAGCACGAGACCGTATGAAACTATCCCGAGGATGACTTTGGGAAGAACGCTCTCCACGTCAGGAACTTACTGCGTAAGTACTTTCACGTTAACGAATTATGATCCCCGTGTCTTGTCGTCCGTATTGAGCGACTTCTACGGCAGAGAGTTCGACGGGCGGTCGACGATACGAGGCCGTTTTCCAGCGGGTATGAATGCTTACCTCTCGGCTCAATACGGTTTTGCTTATGCAATTCAAGAAAAGTAAAAGTGCCTTACGGAGCTTGACGCTCGTATTAATGGGAAAAAAAAAAGGAAAGTGCCAAGTGTTTTGTGACTAAGAGTTGGATGGGAGCCTTAGCCTGTATGTTTTAATTCCCGTCAGTTACGTAATCCATTCTATTTGTTTTTTTAGTGCCCGCCCTCCAAGGCGAATTAATGTTTGTGACGAATGGTGTAGGTTTATTTTGATAAGACATTTCTCAATGAAAGGACTCATAAAGACTCGGTGCTGTTATTAAATTCCGAGGTGGACTCTGACATTGTATCTGATTGTATAACCCGTGCTCTACGAACTTGTCCTTTATTCCTCATAAGACTGTCCGAACTTTATTTCATGATGATAGGCTGGCAATGTAACTCGCAACTAATTTTTGTTGATATTAGATTTGTTCCGAATTCCAGCCGTAGTTTTGAGCTTTGTTAAGCATACCGATTTTTGTTTAGGCATAACTCTCGTAAGAGGCCATGCCAGATGCTAAATGTGAATTTAGTTAGTTGATATGTGCTTTACTCTTAATTGTCTAACTAGTCATACATTTTTAGACTAAGTGATTTAGAGTGCAATTTGTCCAACCGGTTATGGTGCCGCGCTGGAAACGAATAACCGCGGGTTCGAATCCAGCTGCTGGCCAGCGTAAGCTGTGAGGCCATTTTCCCAGACTTGCTCTGAGGTTTGAATGTCAGAGTGCAATTTGTGGGTTATTGTAATATTTTCTATAGAGAATAAGAATTGTAGTCATTAATCATTTCTTGTTATGTTGTGTAGTTAAGCAAGTAGTAGCTTTTGGTTTATCCGTAGAGTTATTTAGATTAATGTGTATTTCTGTAAACGACCGGTCAACCCGGTTGATTGTTGTATGAATTTGCCATTTGCGGATTACTTATTGGATTTCATTTGTATTAGACAAACTTAAGTGGTGTTGGTATTATAGTTTGTAAGATCCTCTTGCTTAGCATAGTTACCAGATTGTAACTTGTTTTATCTGATAGTTTTTGAATACTCATTTAAGTTTTTGCAATTTATATCTGTTTGTATTATATTTTGAGCTGGGTTTTAGCTCTTTGGCCTTATATTTCGGCCATAGTTAATTTATCCCTTATTACGTTGTTTTATTTTGTCTTAAATTAAAATTTTATTATTTAACCTTACCCTGTTTACGTGGTTACTTAATTTCCACTGCGTAGTTCAATTTACTCTGCATTCACACGTTACAGGTAGATTTAACTCATCACGATCTGACTTTCCACCAAAGTTGCATCCAATGACCAGGATCAAAGCTGCTGAACTCATCAATTCGTAAGGTGTCCCAATACTTTGACGCTTTGTACTACCTTGAAAAACTGACCTAATTTTGTGCCTATCGGACATTCATTTTGTCTGTGAAAATAAAAATCTGGGTCAAACTTGAACGACGCTTGCACAAATATTTATACATGTGGGTATGAGGTTAAGGTTGTACTGGGTATTTCTAACTGGAAGGACAATAATTACATTATGTCATTCCATGCATCAATATAAGCAAAAAGTTGAGGAATTATCGAAATAATCTATAATTATCTATAATCTATAGTTTTTGAATTATCGAAAATGTCTATAATTCAAAATTTAGGGTCTAAAATTCATGTCCTGACGTCATTTATGAACATTCAATCGATCAAATATAAAACTGCGCTATTCCACGAGAAACCGGCGGAAGTTATACAGATTAAATGACGTTTTCCGTCGGCTTTTTAGCAAACTTTGCGTGCCGTTTAGACCCTTAAGATTTGAATTTGAAGATTCTGCATAAAGAATTTTAAGTTTGTCATCATGCAGAGGATCACGCTAGATATTTATTGTCCTTCCATTCAGGAATACCCTATATATACGTATCATGATATTGAATAGTCATTTTCTAAACAGATTCCCTTTTTACGAGACCCAATTTATACATATCGATTAGCCAAAATACACTCAAAGGCCAACAGTCATGGGATAGCTGCTAATTGAGCAGTTAACTTCACCTGGCATACATTCCACAAAATGCTGGAAAACCTCTAGCGAGAAGTTGAGCCACGCCGTTTGGATTGCCACCCATAGAATTCCTAATATCGGTAGGTGACATCTTCGATGAGCTGTCCAACATGCTCCAGAATGTTCCACGGGTTAATGTCTAATAGAGCTCAAGCTAAAACAGATAGTGGATGGTAGAGACCACACAAAAAGAGAATTTTATGTGGTAGACTCAACGCTAAAGCTGCACTGTTAGTCCTTAACTAACTTATTATTGGTCAGCAAATTGGTGGAATCATTATCAAATGATTCTTTATATTACGATTATATAATATTTTTATTTTATTTCTTATAATTTATAGTGGTTTGTTGATTGGTTGGTTTAAGTTTTACGTGGCCATCTGCACCCAAAGCAAAATTAATTCAAAAATTTTTTATGAAATATCATAAGAAAAAATACAAATATCCACACAGATATCGACATGCAAATAAAAAGGAACAGCAAATCTAATAATAAATACCACGAGACAATAACTTCCATAAATGCACATTCATCAGCAAATCCATGACACGTGATTTATAAAAAACCAATATAAAACATTTATTAAATATCTAAAACACAATCATAATGATTGAAGTTAAAATACTTGTAACTCAACATTAAAAAAATAATGTTAATAATTTTTCGGGATAAAGAGAATCTTCCCCTGGGATATTATTTCGTCATTTTCGCGGGTTGCCGGCTACTTCGTTTAGCTAACACCAAGATCTATAGACTGTTTATGGTTTTTCATTTCCCACAAACTTAAAACGTGATCCTTCATCTCTCTTTCGTGATGACGGCTTTCGTAAGCACGGGCTCTCTTTTGAATGTACCGTTTCCGTCATGCCATGTATCAAGCTCACGGTCTTTGTCATCACGACATCCGCAAGTCGTACGATTCCCGAGGGATTAAGAAGACCGTTTGGAATCAAGAAACGAACAGTTATTTCTACCACGGATTTTTTGGATCTTTCTCGGCCTTCCATATGGAACAATCCTGGGTAACTGGTAGATGATCTCTCTTGCTGCTAAAACCACAGTGAAGCATCATAATGCAGGGAAACGGCAGTTTGATTTTGCGCAAATTTCAAGCATAATGAACGGCCTAATCCTCGCATGCAAATAGCCGAATTTAATAAACTCAGAGAAAGTGTGTTCTTCCACAGATCACTAGGAAAGAGAATGTGCGTTTTACCTCTCCTTCTTTCAGGAAAAGATCCATTTGACGTCCATAACACCCTCATCTTTCATCTCCTCCAAATGAACATCACCGGCAATATTTCGAAGGCCTCTGCTGAAGAACTCCCTGTCTGGAAAGTTAAAGAGTAAAATGTGCAATAACATTGCTTTTTTTAACCATTCAGGGATTTTATCACGAACAAAGCCCAAGCTATCGGCTTGATGCCATTTGTCAGACGCCCCAGAGTGGCCGAATTGCCAGTTTTAGACGAAACAAATTATGAGACGAAAATATTGAGAGAAACCAAACTGGTTTTTGATTTAATTCTTTTCAGTAATACATCATCGGCTCTTTGCAAAATGTGCTGAAATATCCTTTCAGTTCGATCGGGTAATAAAATACATATTTACTGAAAAGAAAAAAAAAATCATGCAAACTCGTGCGAAATGAATGTTACTTAGGATTCAAAAGAGGGCACATTAGGCTATTAATTGAAGTATAAATCATTATGTAAAAAGGTATAAACACATTTAGATTTTCTAAAACATTTAAATGAACATACAGTTTTAAAAGATAATAAAAACACCAATACTATTTTCTTTTTTGTGGAAAATCTATAATAGTAACATAACAAAATATATACTTAAATAGTGCATACCTTCAGAAGCATCTGCCATTTTTTTCAAAATATTCACACAGTTGGAAGTATCGAAATTAATAAAATTCGTAAGCGTACAAAATGCAACTGCATAATATTTCCGATGCATTTCAATTTATATACTAACCTCATTAAGTAGTTATTCATTTCACGTAATAAGTGTAGGAGGATGATAAATAAATTTCTGGGGTCATTAATGCCTTTAACTTGAATTACCGATAGGGTAATTAGAGAAATCCGAACCTGACTGTCACGGAAATCCCCGATCATCGTAGAGCACGACGGAGGAATCGGGCATTTCCGTACACGATCGTTTCGCCACTCGCAAAGGAGGCGCAACGTCAGAGGCTGCGTCACGAGGAGACAGCCAATGGGAGAGAGGGGTCGTCCCCGAGCGCGAAGCTCGAAGAGGAAGAAAGGACTTGGAATTCAAACACGACTGAAGCTGGTAAGACGAATCGTCGGGGAAGCCGTTCATCGGTACAGCGTGGGAGCCGTGAAAAGGGGCTCTATGTCGTGACCAGGCAGGCAGACAGAGAGAGACGAACGCCGCCCGAAATTCCAGAGCGACGGCCGATAATACCGCTACCGACGAAAGAGAGAGAGAGCCGTGCAGAGAAGCATTTTCGGCGGAGATTTCGTCGACGTGGCAAAGCGGCGGGAATGGCAGCGTATTTCCTTCACATGAATACGTTCAGTGTGCTCCGCAATGGTTCAGAAGGTCAGTAGCCGAACAGGCTTTTTCTCTTGTGAATTTGAACTATGTGGTTGGCGTTAATACCAAAATATCTCAAGCCGCATTTAGCGACTTATGGAATCGCGAACTGCGTAAGTCAACTCGAATCAATTGCGTGTGGCCAGGAGGCATGTATAATAATTTCTCGCTCCATTTAGGATTTGCAATGGCCTACAGTTAATGTGTTTGTGCAAAAATTGTTCAAGTCTATTTTATCCATAGCGTTCCGTCGAAGGAAGCGTGGGAATGTGTTAGCTTTAATTAATCACATAAGAATTGTTGCTCATTGATAAGCTAATAAGTGAATTTTTGTGTGTTATAGGAATTTAACTGTGAATCTCTGCATTTAGGCTAAGGACATTATTTTAATTTCCACTGATTTGGACTGGACTCTTTAACTTTGTGACTTAATTATTTTGCTTGTTTTTCATTACCGAATTGGACTTATTGAAACTCGGACTAATCAAAACATTGACCTGGACTAAAGAATATTTGTGTTATGTAATTCTTCTGTATGTAGCTATATTTAACATAGGCTTAGTGTGTCAAGTTAAGCGGATTGGTGTAAACAGCGTTTGTGGCTCTGACGGGATTTTTGTGTATTAAGCTGTTATACAGATATTTGCAATAATTGTGTTGGAGCTCGGCGTTTAATGTTACCACGAGGAAGGTAGCTTAATTTTGTGCCCCGGGTATTATTGTAATTTTGTAATTGTTACGTATAATCAATAAGGTTACACCGGGACGTATTTCTACATATGATTGTATTTGTAGTTTTGCTGATGTTGTTGTAGCGTGTTTACGCATTAGGTTATTGTATTACTATTTCATGCCTTATTGCAAGGGTTTTCTTTAGCATTGAAGATATTGCTGGTTATCTAAGTATAATTTTACAATTGTTGTTCGTTAGTATCTTATCTGGTACAGAGGGTAGATTATCGCGAGCGATAATCTGCGGCACCTACTCCTACGAGGGAGTTTTGCGCCATCCCATTTATAAACGACTGCTACGAGATGACAGTAGCAGCCGGGACCGACGGCTTAACGTGCCCTCCGAAGCACGGGGGGTTTCATGATGGAAGAGCTGCTGGGGATAAACGAACCAGAGGCTGTCACCAACTGCTGGAAAACCAGCTATGGCCAATCGGCAAATGGGTCAGACCAAAGTCCCCCAACAGCCGCGCCCCAAATAGCTGTCCTGCCTGCAGTGGCCCTCAAGCCCTGGCCGTCACCCAACCAGCAGCTGGCCGCGCCTGAAGTTGCTGAACTCCATCGATTGGCAAGCCAACCGACGAGACAACCAGGCCACGGCCACCCCTTTGTTCGTTAGTAACTAAGGTCTTTGCATAGGTGACAAATCGTAATTCTGTACCTTATGGCAATAAGGTATTATTGATGTTGTTGTTATCTAAATTCTAATTATATTTAGAATCCCTTTATTTAAGCATAATCAAGGGGTATTGACATTTTATTTCATTTATTTAATTATTGATTATTTTGTGCTATTAATATACTATTTGCTTATCAATTTAATCCTTGACTGTTCGTGCTCATTTCCACTGCGCGTATCTGCTCATATACAGATATACTGCACGATACACTTGACTTTTTTTGTCTAAAATCGGCAATTCGGCCGCTGTGCACCATGTTGATCTGGGCGTGATCCTCGGCATTTGTAATTACTTGCTTGAGTTTTCTGTCCACGTCAAACCTGAAGAGAGAGAGTGAGTGAGTGAGTGAGTGAACGAGTGAGTGAACGATCGAGTGAACGATCTCCCACATGTAACATTTATCTGTATCTACAAGACATGAATTTTAGGGCCTTACAATCCAGCTGTAATGGTGCACTCGGAGCCTAGCTTTAGTTTAGCTACGAGGCTGAATTGATCCGCTACAAATATTACTAACAACATTTAGTTGACGAATGTAGGAGAGAAGGACGAAGACACAAGAACCCTGGAATACAATAATTAATAGTTATTAGATATAAAATAAAATAAATAAATCAAAAATAAAAAGCTGATATTTCAGGTAGAGGCTATCCTTTGTCAAAGCAAGGAGGATAATTCTCTTAATCAAAGAGAATATTAGAGAATTATCCTGAAGTGATAAAAGGAGACAATCAACAATCGAACAGTGAAGTGTACATTTGTTTAGGTAGGACGGGAGCAGTAATTTATGATTTCACGAGGCTCACCCTTCCACAATAAATTTAAAAAGTAATACACTGAAGTACGGAAGAAGCCTGACTAACCCAATAGTAAGATTGACGATTGTCAGGAGAGGGGGGGGGGATTTTATCACATCATAAGCTGGGAAGGAGACATTGCTATTGTTCTCAAAGTTGACATCAACAATATACCTCGGCTTTCTATATTTCGTATTCCACCTCATTTCTATCGAGTTTTCCAGTATTTCAGCCACCAAATCGTTGTCTTTGGTATTCATCGTCTGCGCCATACTCATCAGGAGATCTTGGACAAACTTTACTATGTAAGTCATGTTTAAATCTGAGTGGATGTATTGATTTTTTTACGGTTCTTTTTCCAAGTTAGGCAATGGTCCTCAAGGTAACATTCTGGAACGACTGAAGCCACACTCCATCTGCTTTTACATATTCCGAGTGTTTCAAATATGACCGGTATATTTGAATATTTGAAAAATCAATAAAAACTAAACGGGTAGCAATAGAAATACACCGTGTGTTGCAAAATGCTTGGGACAACAGTAAATTTTCAGGCAGACAAACTTTCGAAATTAGTTTACAGTGTATTTCTATCGCTGTCCGTTTAGATTTTTCAAATATACCGGTCATTTTTGAAACACCCGGTAGTTGCCCACGCAGGCATACCATAGAGGAGGATGGTCCGAATCACTGTTTTGAACAGTAGTAATTATTGTCGATGCTGAGGGCGCTGTTTCGACCCAGGAAAGCTATAAGATTGTATTTAGCCCTCTTCGCTTTTCTCAGAGCATGAGTCACGTGACGATTCCAGGAGGATCTTGAGTCGATGATTACCCCAAAATACTTGAAGTTTTCAACACATTTGAGTTTCTTATTGAATAGAACAAGGGAATCCGGGGTACGCGTAAGCTTTTTTTGAAGTACACAGCTTTGGATTTTTCTGACGTTAAAATTCAGTTTCCAGCAGTTAAACCAATCTTCAAATTTCTTCAAGGAGTTCTGCAGTCGACTGATAACGTGAAATGGCTGGTGCCTCCATGCCATGATGGCAGTATCAAATAATTAAAGAGAACGGGCCCGAGGACAGAACCTTGTAGGACACCGACGTTTACCTTACGAGGCGTGGATAAGTTTTCACCAACTTTAGATTGAAAGAACCTGTTGGTAAGAAAGGATTTCACCATCGAAATCAAATCACCGTCTCTAATCATCTTGTAGATTGGCCCTTCATGCCACACATGGTCGAAAGCTTTACTAAAATCGAGAAAACCACGCCACAGTACCTGGAAAGGTTGGGGGGGTACTCAGATCTTTAACGAGCCTCTATATCTGCATCTGACACGAGTGGGTGGCACGAAAACCCAACTGTTCTTTCCGAACTAGACCATTGGTGAGACAGTGGTCTTTGAACCTGGTGAGGATCGTTTTCTCCAAGACTTTAGATATCGATGGGAGTAGGCTAATAGGGCGGTAGCTAGCGGGAAATGCAAGGTTTGCCCTTGCTTAGGGATACTTAACACGATAGAGTGCTTCCAAGTAGTCTGGAAGTAGAAAAAACTTCCAACAGTCGCTTATGATATTCAAGATGTCGTTAATGATGTTCTTCGGGAGATTCTTTAGGGCGTTATTATTTACCTTGTCTCTTCCTGGAGCCTTCTTCTTTTTCAGATTTATTATGATGGTAGCTATCTCACCAGCCTCGATGTTGATCTTAGTTGAATATTGCACGTCTTCATCGAAGTTGATGAGAGCAGTCTGGGACATGAGTTGACTCTCGGGATAATTGTTATCAGGGGTAACAATAATGCTACTGTATATCTCTTCCTTCGAATTGGAGGAAGCGTATCATTCTTCTTCTTCAGAAGAGCTCTAACAATGTTCTAAATGGAATTGTCGCGGCTCGACAAGCTTTTGAGCTTGTCATTCCATCTGGCGTCGCGAAGCTCATTTACTTCTTCTTCAACTCTTTGCACTAACTTTTAGTATGTGGTTTTTAGCCAAGGTAAATGATAGCACTGCCAAAGCCTACGGGTCTTGTTTCTTTCTGCAATCATGCGTTGGATTTCTGGAGTGAGCATAATTCGATGAAGAGGCTTGTTTTCCAATAGATAAGATAGGCACTAGCTTCAGCGGCACTGTTTATTCGCCTGGTGATAAAATGAGTACTTCAGGAAGACTTATTTACAGACAACATATTGACTGAGATACTATAAGGGAATAAATGGAGCGCCTGGAATTAAATTAAAACACGTGCTGGGATAGGACACCAGAAAGGGCAAATTGGAGGTGATAAGAGGGTAGCGAGGAAAATGCGATAAGATAACAAATACAGAATCATTATGATAAAAATTGTGAAAAAGATTAGGAATGATACAGTCGAACCCGCAGATAAGAACTCCGGATAAAATGCAACTCCCAGGTTCCTTGCATCATTATTAATGAACAGCTTGAGGTATTACGTTCCGAACTGAACATCAAATATCTGGACTTAGAACCAAGATTGGAAGCTCTTACCAATGAAGTTAGCAGTGTGAATATAATATTGATACTTTTAGGGAGGAAATAAAGAGTGTAAGTTTGGAAACCACCAACGGCCTTACCAAACTTGGCAGTGCTATCAACGAATTTGTGCGCTCTCCCATTATGTCCGATTCGCCTATGATAATGGATAACGCTGATCCCCCACTTAATAGGGAGCGGCCAGCGACGGAAGGTTCTGCTGGCCTGGGAGCGGTCAGCGACGGAAGCTTCTCATTAGGAACGCGCAGAAATAGGAGGCTCAATAATAACGCTGCTGACGTTGATGGAGGTGATTGGCATGTTGTACGGAGTAAGAATAATAAATGAGATGTTAGGATCGACAATATTCGGTCCACTGTTGAAATCGGCGCTAGTACATCTGTAACCCTTCGTGCTAACAAGGCCAAGCACAGCACTTCCCAAATTAACGTCACCCGTGAAAAGGAGCTATTTATATCCCTCCAATTATCATTCTTCACCATTCTTTATTTTCTTCTAAAAAAAGAAACTTTGGATGAGATCTAAAAGCAGGTACCTCTTGACGAAATTACCGCCCACACAGGACGAAAGGACGCCATAAAGGTAACGATGAGTTAACTCATAAAATTCTTGTCTGGAGTGAAAAGCAACGATGTGCTAAAGATCCAGCATCATCAAGTTAAGTAAGAGAAAACCATTAAATGCGTTGTCCGAAATGTTGATACAACATATGGCCTAGAAAACTTTTGCGAAAACCTTAGGAAGGCAAATTATTTTCCAGAAAAGTCAATCAGGCTTAAAAAAGCAAACGGTGCAGTAGAGATGCCATTGGTATGGTCCTACTTGAAAATAGTGAACACAATAAGTCTTTTTTTTAATTTGAAGCGTGTCGGTTCTCTAGCTGTTATTGTTAAATTATTTAGAAGCTTGCAATGCTTTAACTGTTTACGTTTTGATCACGTCTCCCAAGGTTGCATTGAGTCGTCCCGTGAGAAAGAGTCACTCAAGGAAAGAAAATTCCCAACGGTGTGCTTCACTGCAATTCAAATGTGTTAGAAATCTCAGCCAACCTGGCCAGCCCAACTGACCTTGAGTGACTCTTTCTCGCCCATTTTCTCAAAATCTGTCAAGGGGAAGGGTGTGATTAAAAATTGTTTTTAGGCTAATGTGGTGTTTCTCTACAGGGTAGCAATTAGAAATTTTTCTCTATCCCTAATAGTTTTCGAGTTAGCATATGGATGACCTTAAATTTGGGGTCAAAGTCAAATTTGTGTGCGGCAATGATTTCCCAACCCCCCTATTACCTATAAACTACAATCATCAGAATTCGCCAACCTGGCAGCTTTGAGATATCTGGCATGCTACCAGACTTTTTGGACACCCTGTATAACTCACCTAAACACAAGCTTCATCCGTGCCAACTTGACGAGCTGCTATCCAGGCCCATTCAAGTTGTTATTGCGGGCGACTTGAATGCCAAACACCATGCGTGGAACTACAAATGCCCCAATCAAAACGGCAATATCTTATATGGATCTACCTTAAACGAGATTGACACCTTCGTTCCTGGTCCTCTTGATGACATGTACTACTGCGACCACTTTCCTGTTAGCGACGTGCTGGACATCGCAGTTCTTAAAGGTTTCTTCACAGTCGACAGCAACTCCATTATGCTTGAACCATATCCTGGCGCATGCTGCAAGCAGTTTGTTTTCCAAAAAAACGGGCAGATGTTTTCCAAAGCAACAGACAATAGCAAACAGTCAAAATACTAAAACAAGTGTCTCGCCAGACGGGTACGAGATATGACAAACATTGTTGAATAAGAAACGTTTGTTTTAGTACCCTCTATTTGCCATATTCTTCTGTAACGTAAGTTCTGATTCACCCTGTATATAATTTTACTGTAATTTTTTCGAATTGCCTCGACCATTTATTCCCTCGACCAACTGAGACACTCGACGAATTTGTCTCCGATTAACTGATACCTCGACGAATTAACCCCCCAGCTGACATCCTCAACAAGTTGACACTCGACAAACTGATCTGTTACCCTTTTTCACATATCCAGAACTAACGAAAATGTTTCAATTAGTTAAAGAAGTACTCACCAAAGCTCTCCGCTGTCATTTTGCTGTTACTATTTAGCGAGCTTTGTTCCTAACGGGGAAATTGCTAAAGTATCGCATAAAAATGAAGAGAAATTAAATTTTAATTGAAATTATTTGATTCTTCTAAATTATAATGTTCTGACGCTTCTGAAAATATAATTTAATACACCAAATTTGATTACGTGAATGAGGAGCAATTCAAAGTAATTATATGTTAAAGTACTTCGTTGTGAACATGTGACAAGCGACAGTACTATTGAGAATACAAATATAAATCGGCGATCGCGAACGCACACTTAATAAATTTCAGCATATGATTTATAAATGTTAATTTTATTAGTGAATAACAGCGCGTGTACGATTCCCATTGGGTGTTTCTAATAATTTGCAGGTCAGTGTATTTACTCATGGAAATTATAATAATTTCCTCATGTGGAAAATGTATTAAATTTAATAGGACAGTAAGTGTTACGTTTATTTTTTGGGAAATAATGCAGTGGAAGAATTTAATAGAGGACATGGTGTAGAAATAAAAATTATATCATTAATTTCGATGTATTATTTTACATCAGAACAAAGTTATATCAATAATTTCAATGTATAAATGGTATTTAAATAGTAAATAAATACTCTCAGCAATAATAAATATTATACACAGTACATGAGAGTCCTCTTTAAACTACACAACGTTATTATTCAGATAGCTAGGGTCTTATGGCCTGTGCCATCCCACATCATCCTATGTTCAGAGTAGATATTAGCATTAAACAGTTCCGAGAACGCTGACACACATTAGCTACTCTTAATTCGTGTCATTTCTAAACATGGAACTTGGGCACTAAGAGAGAGAGCAAACACATTAGACAGTAAAAGAAGTTTGGGTCACCATTTTGCATTACAGTTCTTGCTAGGCTTATTGCTTATTTAACCTGGAGTAGAGGCAGAACATGACGGTTTGTAGCGAGGTGATGAGTAGATAAATAAAAATAAACAATGGCACAAGTCATTTACGTTAACATTGTCCTTATCAGCACAAAACTACCGTTGAGTCGGCATAGAAGCTACAGCAAATCCACGACAGTCTGTTGTACAAGGGTAGCCCAGAAAGTAATGCACCACAATTTTTTTCTTCAACAATTGTTTATTGAACACAATGAAACTTATACACACGAAAGAATGATGTTTATTCTACACTCCCTATTTTTCAACATAATCTCCGTCCCGTTCTATGGCCTTCCTCCAGCGAGACACAAGGGCGGCAGCCCTTGTTCTGTTCACGCAGCCGCGCCAAATCTTGGAACTCCGCCGGACCGCTTTCTCATGGCCCACCCTCTGTGCCGAGCGACTAATCGTACTTCTGTCGACTGCTGATGTTCCATAAACTGCACATAAAAGGTTGTTAATGTTTCCAACCGTTTCTTGCTCCGCAGTGAGAAATTCAATGACGACACGCTACTTATAACGTACATCACTTACAGACTCCATGTTGTTCCATTGTTGCACGTACGCTGTCTGTCGGAAGAAACTTTGCGCGTGCACTCCAAAAACTTCAAAGAATGCATATCTCAAGTTTTGCATTCATGCCATTGTTGGGGACGGAGAAAAAAAAATGTGGTGCATTACTTTCTGGGCTACCCTCGTATATGCATATGCTCCCCAGAGCCACAAGCATTTAACAAATTATCCGGCTTAATTTCACCATGGGGAACTTCACTAAAAGTGGCTACACTGAAATATGTGCGATAAAAGTAGTGGGCAGAGGAGCGGACTGTACTCGTTACGTCCGAGATGAAGCCCTTCTTCTATAATCGCAGGATTTAGGCAATCGAAATCACCTATTGTATCGCCATTCGTCTTAGCGAATTATTGTGCTGGCTGCAGCGTAGGCTGAGGTCAAAAACTCTCAACGGTGAGTAAAGTTAGCGTTAGGTCGGTCAGAATTCCCGGTGAGAAAACTGTGACGTCATTTTAACGCGTTCAAAAATGCCAGTTAGTGCTGCTATGCCTAACCGGTTAATTTAACCGTCCTCACCGAGAAAAAGACGGTTAGCCCAGTGAGAAATTACGTCATCATTCTCTCACTGATGAGTATTTTTGACCACAGCCATAGTTATTTCATACGAACATACGCCTAATTTACCGATGCGCCTCAACGCCGTCCTTTTTGTTTACACGGCCGTACATGATTGCCGAATATTCTCTACTGACGAAAGCGTATCCTTTCTATCCTTTTACCTTAGCTCATGCCTCTCCCTTGTATCTTGACGGTTCCTTTTCTTTCCTCCCCTTTCTCTTTATCCCGTTCTTTCACATCTCTCCTGTTTGCTCGTTTCGAACCGTCTGCCCAGACACGTTGGGTAAAACGCAGTGGCTACCACCCCGGTGCATGGATTTAGCTTCAGTCCCGGTGGAGCGCGGTGATTGGCTCATGTATCACGTTGTATGGCCCAAGACGCCTGGAACCGTAATTAAATTTATTTTTCATTTTCATTTAATCCAACCAGGGGCAGAATGGCCGAAGGCCGACGAGTTAGGTTCCTGGATGGAAATAAAATAAGAAATACAATCAGTAAGAGATAATATGAATGCAAATGGATTAAAAGGGATTGTAGGAGAAGTTAGAGAAATATTTCTTCAGCCTGCTTTTGAAAATGGATAAGGAAGGGGAAGAGCGCATTTCGATTGTTAGATTATTCCATAGTCGGATTCCTGCATTAGTAACGCTCTTAAGGCGCATTCACATATACGCGAAAAAGTCTCGCTGCCGCCGCGAGAAAAGTTCTGGCACTTTCTCTCACTTCTGGCGTGCTGCTGCGAGAGACGCTCAATTCAGCGAGAACCGCATGCCCTGTGCACATAACTCATTTCTTTTCTAGCTCAATGGCGCGAGAGATTACTCAACGAAGAAAAAGGAAGCCGCTGCTGCACTTGAAAATGCTTCTGACACTGAAAGAAGCCCGTCAAACGAAGCCAGTTTTTTAAGTTTAAATTTTGCGCCAAAATGTCGAAAGAAATCTTAAATGAATAAAAAAAATTGCCCTTCCATAACGTATTTTTATATTAAATGCGTAGTAAATGATAACTGTGTGTACAGTTGAATAATTAAATAATAGTTATTTATTTGTAGTAATATTTAACACTTCTATTTTGAATACTAAATCGAGACCTGCTTTTCAATCACGTTTTGTCTCTCCTGCTCGAACAGTAATTTTCGAATCTTTCCTAATGTTGACAGATTGGCACACATTATTTTCTAAAGCTAAATCTACTGATCATATATTTTCTCTTTTTTTAACCCAATTCTTATTAAGTTACGATCGTTATTTTACTTACAAACCTTATCCAGGTCCAATATATTCTACTAGAATTCATAAACCATGGATAACTTCAAACATTTTGACACTATCTAAAAAGAAAAAGCAATTATATCGTAAATTACGTCATAATCCTTCCCCTTCTGCAATTCAGAGATTTAAGGTTTATTCTAACTACGTTAAAAACCAAATAAATCAGTCCAAGCGCATGTAGTACAAAATGCTATTTGAACGACTGTATAATGGTAGAGACAAATGGCATGAAATAAATAAATTAACAAAAGGTCCTAGATCCTTTTACACTCCTATTTCGGAATCAGACCAACCTAATACTATGTTATTAACAGATTTTCTCCTAGCACTTTTCCCTACATCTTCTGAACCACTCTCTTCCCCAACGGCTAATGTAAGCTGAAGTCATTTCTACTGCATTTTTTTGCATTTCCCACCACGCCGATTGAAGTAACAGAAGTCATTTTTCAAATTAAATCCTCTCCAACCCCAGATCCACTGGGAATTCGTTCGGACATTATTATCTCTACAAAGTATGCTCTGGCTCTTCCCCTTTCCTATATATTCAATTATTCACTAAGTTCGGGTTTTTATCCAACTATCTTAAAATTGACCAGAATTTATCCAATCTTTAAAAAAGGAGATCCAAAAGAATATACGAATTATCGCCCTGTTTCAACTCTCTCAGTATTCGCAAAAATATTTTATATACGTCTTTCTCAATTTATCTTTTCTCAAAATTTGATTAATCCATACCAACACGGGTTTGTCCCGAAACGGAGTGTAGAAACTGCTTATTTTGAGCTTATAGAATATGCCTCATCTGAAATGGCTAAAAATAACTTTGTGGCTGCGATATTTGTGGACTATTCTAAAGCGTTTGACAACATCTCAGTACCTTTACTTTTACATAAATTGTCTACACTTTATAATATCCACGGCCCTCCTTTGCTTTGGTCGACTAGCTTATTAACTAACAGACAATACTATTTATCTCATGCAAGTCTCTCATCTTCGATTATACTAAGAAGTCGGGGTCCCACAAGGATCGATTTTGTCACCCCTGTTGTTTAATTTATTTATTAATGATATTTCTACTGTTTTATCTCCAGTACTATCTATATTTTATGCTACTTTGTTATTCACTGATTTTGATATATCGCAGTTGATATCTAATATAAATTTGTCTTTATCATCACTGAAACAATGGAATGATACGAATTCTCTAAAGGTAAATATAGAAAAAACAAATTTGATGTTCTTTTTCCAACGGAATAAACAGAATATACCTGATATTCCTATGGTTTTTTACGATAATCACTTAGTATCTGCAGTAAATACGGTTAAATACTTAGGTTTGTCACTATCGCACGATCTTACTTGGAACTCACATATAGATTTACTCATAAATAATCTCAATAAAAAGCAGGGGATAATCTCTAGATTACAATATCTCCCGAATAACATCCTTTTACTTCTCTACTTTTCTTGGATTCATTCATCACTGTGCTACGGAATAATTTTCTGGGGTTCAACCACCTCACACAATTTGAAACGAATTTTAAAGTTACAAAAATTAGTTAAGGCATCGTTATCAACCATAAAAGGGTTTTAGCATCAAAATGTAACGAGCAGTAGCGGCTCGTGACTATAATAAGTGGAGGGCACAAATACAAAATTTCAGGTTCTTAGGCCGTTTCGTACAAAACTTATAGCTTATTTTTTGTATTTGGATCCTCGCGGCCCCTGCCGAGGCCTCAGAGGACTATATCAATTTTAGTGCGTAATAGCTAAAATTTTAAGCAACACATTATAAATATAAAACATTTCAGGTTTCTGGACTTCTGGTTTTAAATTTATAGCTTGATTTGAGATTAAGGCCGCAACTCCCCCGCCAAAAGACTTATAGAATTTTTAATATAGATTAGCTAAATTTTTAAATACCACACAATGATTAAACAAAATTTCAGGACCATAGACCTTTCCGTTCAAATTTTATAGCTTCAATTGTATTTGCGGCCGCCAGGGGCCCCGAGACCTATACCAGTCTCCTTGTATATTGTCTATAATTTTTAAGTAACGCACTGTAAAAATATAAAACTTCAAGTTCTTAGGCCTTTTTATTATTCAAATGTTAGAGGTTATTGGTGATTTGGGCTTCAGGGCCCCTATGGAGACCTCAGAGCCTTATACCAGTTTTTCGTGTATGTTAGCTAAATTTTTTAATAAACTACTATAAGTTTTAGTGTATAAGAGCTAAAATTTTAAGTAGCACACCATATATATGCAAGAATTCAGATTTCTGGACTTCCGGTTCAAAGGTTATAGCTTGATTTGTGACTGAGGACTCAGGGCCCATGTCAAGACCCAAGAACTTTATACCAGTTATTAGTGTATACTAGCTAATTTTTTAAGTAATTTTCTATATGAGAAACTGGAAAGGATTGTGGATAACGACATGAACAACTGAAAACAACCTCTTGTCCACAAAAGATTTTTATCAAGCATATACGTATTTCGAACTGCTTGAGTTCATTATTCAATACTAATACCGCAAAGAGTTCGGATTGGCATTGAATAATGAACCTCAAGGTATTGGCATTGAATAATGAACTCAAGGAGTTCGAAATACCTAAATGCTTAAAAAAATTCTTTTGTGGACATCAGTTTGTTTTCAGTTTGTCATAATTTTCTCTAAGTAAACAAAATTTCAGATTTTTAGACCTTTTCGTCTAAAAGTTGTTACTTGTGGGTTCTGCTGGGGCCTATATTACTTTTTTTGTATATTTGCAATATTTTTTTAGTACCACACCAGGGATTAGGGAGAATAGTTCTCCCCATTCCCTGACCACACTATGAATATACAAAATTTCATGTATCTAGACCTTTCCGTTTAAAGGTTATAATTTGATTTGTATTTGAGGCCTCGGGGTCTTCTGGCGGGCCCCGCATAAGCCTACATCACATTACTTGTATATTTGCTATATTTTTTTAATACAACACTATAAATTTTTAGCCCCCGGCTGCTGTGACCATCATAGAGCAGTCGTGAATCCAGGTCCATCCAGGGACCCACTCGTCGGCCTCTGGACATACAAGCCCTGCATGGACGTTTTGGATCCAATTAATTAATAAAATAATACTAATAAAATAAAAAAATATACAAAATTTCAGGTTCAAATATTATCGCTTCAATTGTATATGGGGCCTCGGGACCTCCGGCGGTGTCCTAGAGGCTTATATCACTTTTCTTGTATATTGGTTTTATTTTTTTTTTAGAACCGCACTACAAATTTACGAAATTTTAGGATTTTTGCCCTCTTTATTCAAAAGATAAAAAAGGAACCATGAAATTCATACAAGTGGCCTCTGAGGGGCCCCGAGCCACCCTCGAGGATTAGCTATATTTTTCGCACCGTCCACTGTATAGGGCCTACGTGTGTAGAAAATTTCAAGACTCTAGGTCAATCCTTTCAAAAGTTATGGCATCAGAATGTTTTGAGTAGTAGCCGGAGGATTCACTATACTTCAAAAAGAGTTCTTTAAATTCTGACGTCAACAGTCAAAATCTGACGTCACAAATTGCTCAAACGCAATGAAAACTCCATAGACATGAGAGGAAGTCAGTTGGGGAAATCCCAAAAACATATCGTTTGGTCCACCCTAGAGGATTCGCTATATTTTTCCATCCGTCCTCTGTATAGGGCTTACGTGTGTAGAAAATTTCAAGCCTCTAGATCAATCTTTTCAAAAGTTATGGCGTGAGACATACAGGTATTGGACATTGAAACTGAAACACCTGGTAGAAATCCAAAATCTTTATTTAATAAGGTGTTGGGGCACCGTGGGCAGCCAGCACAGCAGTAACACGTCTTGGGAAGGATCGGTAGAGGTCCTGCACAGTTTGCACCCCAAACCATTACTGATCCACCTCCGTGTTTGACTGTGGGTGCCAAGCAGTCTGGGTTGTAGGCATCAGAGGGGCTCCTCCAGACGAATACCCTCCCTGTTGTTTGGAAGACAGTGTAGCTGGACTCGTCCGAGAATATGACGCGTTTGAGGTCATCCAACGTCCAGGTTTTATGCGTCCGGCACCACTGAACCCGCTTGGAGGCATTTGTACTACTGATGAAAGGCTTCGATATAGCAACCCTGCCATGGATGTTGGATTTATGCAGGTAACGACGGATTGTCTTCGTGCACACAGGTTCCTGGAGGTGTGTATTCATTTCTGCGGTGATTTCTGCTGCGGTGGTTTTCCGCTTTCGTGCAACAATCCTGGTCAATGTCCTGACGTCTCTTTCCGACAACTTCCGTTTTCCCCTGCAGTTGCTCCTCCTGGACGTGGTTCGTCCTTCCTGTTCATAAGCACACACCACCCTGGATACTGTAGCACGTGAGACATCATAAAGTGTGGCAGTTTTGGACACAGATGCACCTGCTAGACGCGCCCCAACAATCTGCCCTCTTTTGAAGTCGGTTATGTCTTCCATTATAGCGCTCTGCACAGACAATTTGAAGCTTACTATCGAACTTTTCTACTGGAGTGACTACCAAGACCTCTGACACGTGATTCATTGATATGCATACGATTAATTACCTAGCAGAAGGTTCTATTCAGCCCTGGGGGTATCCAGTGCTATTTGCGAAGGTGTTTCAGTTTCAATGTCCAATACCTATACATGTTACATACATCTGTACCGTCGTTAATAAGGTTTTAGATGATGCTAAAACATTAAAAATGGTTTTTGCGAACATTATATAAACTTCCCAAAGCCTTTTCAGTTTCGCATCTATTCCAAGAGCTATAAATTTTAACTATTTACTAGTAAGGTTTCAACTATGCTCTTTTGTATATAAAGACATAAATTCCATCCTAATAGTGACAACCCCTCTTGTAATAAGTCTTAACCAGGATAATCACAATTATTTCTCTAGAAATGCGCCCGACATACGTCTCCCGTTACTAAAAAGAGGTTACCTTCACCGCTGCGTTTCCTATAAGGGCCCAAAAATGTGGTCCTATTTACCTGTTAACACCAGGTCAATAACTTCTTATACAATTATTTAGAAAGCTATCAAAACGCTTCATATCTATTAATTTACGTTTATAACATAACTAATTAATGGAATTCGTAATATTAAGACTTTATAAATGTTTATTTATAAATATTATATCTGATAAACTACTTCTGCTGTTGCTCTTTGTTCTGTTAGCTGAATTTTTTTTTTTTTGTAAACCAATGATTCTTCATGATTTGTAATTTTTTTCTTATTTAGTTTTTTATTTGTTTTTTTGTTGTTGGAATGCCCATAAATTATAAATTATAAATTATAATAAGAAATTACAGTTTAATTACTAACCATTCATTGTTTTTTATTATATGTAATTTAGTACTAGAGACGCCCACCCATACTGGACCTAGTTGGGCATTGTTGTATCTAATTTCTTTAAATAAATAAATAAATAAATTAAATTATTCGGACAATAATATTAACAATTTGTACTTAGATTTGTTCAATGTTTGTGATTTTTGTTATTATTATTATTATTATTATTATTATTATTATTATTATGGAAGAACACAAAAAACAATCTGAATGTAATGTAAGCTCAAATTTGGATGTGAGAAGCTTCACGAATAGAGTTTCCTTATATATCAAATGTTATAACTTTGTTTTACAAATTGTATATATTATGTAAACCCGGACTTATATCCATACAAGACCAGAAAAGGCTTCGGATTTTGGGGTTCGAATTTGGCCTTTTTAAAATTATTATATGAAAGAACTGAAAATTTTATCTTTGTGAAGTTAATAATCGTATTGTACGATCAATAAATTTCCCAATCAATAAATTTCAGTTGAATCTTTTTGTCTTGATTGGCTTCTGTCCGTTATAAATATTCAGCATGTTCTATTCCAAGTTAGTTCTCTCAAGTTCTCTCGAGATGCTCCTTGGCTGCTGAATGATGAAAGCAAAGCTTTCGAAAAGCGCTTACAGACTCAGGTTGTATTTTTTCATTTTATTTTCGGTCTTTTTCTTTTTATGTTTGTTCAATTCCTGTTTCGTTATGGAAAAAGAGTTTTATTTTATTCTTAAGTTAATCATCTGCATTATCCACAGAAGATTTTTAGACAATTTAGTTATGGCCACTCAAGCTTTTATGAGTAATAACGAACAGAATTCCTTTCTTTAGACTTAACTTTAAGATCAGGTCTTTTAAAGCAGATATATGTTTTCTTAATTTATGTAAGTCCCATAAGGTGTATCCCAAATTTATTGATTGCATTAATTTTAAGAACTCTAAGGATCCATGTTTAAAGAATATTCTACCATCCGTAAAACGTAAGAGGCTAATCATGGAGATTGGCTATTTGAATTACAAATTTGCTATTACTGAGGCAAAAGCCTATGCGTTGCATTTGAAAATAGGGAACCAACTCAAACCTAAAGATTGGGACATTTACTTGCGTAAAGTAAACAGCGTAAACCAGTCTAAGATTGACCTCAAAACTAGAAAATTATCGGAAAAACTAAAGAGTATTATTAATAATCAAAAACCTATAATTAATAGAGTTAGTAATATGGATGTAGACAACATAGTTAATCTAACGGATTTAGATTTTAATGATTTTGAACTTAAAATTTTATATAAAGGGCCAAAATTTGCAGCTAGGAATAAACATAAAGACATTCACCAGTTAGTAGGGAATGTATAAGGGGGAATAAAGTTCTTACCAGATTCCCAGAAAAAAGCCATTAGGGAACAATGTACCAAAATATTGTCCCATAATTAAGAAAACTATGAGGTAGAAAATAACGACCACCGCTATTTCGCAACCATTAAAACTCTTAAGGAAAAAGATTGTTTCTTCCTTAAAAGTGATAAAGGAAATAGTACAGTTGTTTTAAAGAAAAGTGATTATTTCAGTAGAGTGGATGCTTTAATTGCTGAAGGCCCGTTCGAGGTTATTAATAAGAAAAATCCGTTAACAACACTGGTCTGGGAAGTCAGGGAGGCAGTAAAGAGTAGCCCTAATCTCATTCCCCCAAACTCTGCCTCTTCGCTCAGCATTAAAAACCCGACTTTACCTAGCTTATATGCTCTCCCTAAGATACACAAACCTGGAAACAAAATGCGGCCGATTGTGTCAAATATTGACTTACCGGCTTTCTAAATTTCTAGCAGAGTTTTTAAAAACCTTAAAATTGTCGAACTTCGACAGTTCGGTTAGTAATAGTATTGACTTAGTGAAAAAACTGAAAAATAAGGTCATTAAGAATGGGGAAATTTTGGTATCCTTCGATATTGTCTCCTTGTTCCCTAGCATCTCTATACCTGAAACTATAAACTTTTTAACTAATACTTTGAATAAGAACAAAGTTCCTGAAAACATACGCAGCGAATGTTTAAGTCTAACGAGGTTATGTACCAATAATAATATTTTTAAATACAATGGGAAAGTTACAAAATGGTGGGCGGTACACCGATGGGCTCTTGCCTTAGCGCTATTTTGGCTGAAATATTTCTTAAAAGAGTCGAGGATATCCTGAAGAATTCCGGTTTTTACTTTCCCGATTGTTGGTTCAGATACGTGGACGATGTCTTCACAATTTTTAACACCAATGCTTGCGATGTCAACAGTTTTGTCCAACATATTAATAGTTATTTTCCGTCCGTTCAATTCACTTTTGAGTTGGAAAACAATCAAAGGTTGCCATTTCTTGACATCCTAGTCATCAGAAACCATGATTCCCTATCATTTGAGGTATACCGAAAGTCTACGAACGGTTTGAATTACATACCAAGCGATTCCAGCCACCCTTGGAATCAAAAAATGTCTACTTTCATTTCGATGATTGACAGAGCTATTAATCTCCCACTAGGCCAATCCTCATTCAAAATAGAAATTTCCTTGATCCAGAATATTGCAGTTAAAAATGGCTATAGCACACGTACCATCACCGATTTGGTCAGGAAGAGGAAGTTAAAGAAGTTCATGGACGAAATCACTACCCTCAACCGGACTAAAAATAGAGGGAGAGTCATATCCTTACCTTACAATAAATCATTAACCAAAGGTCTCAATTCTGTTTTTAAATCTTTTAATATTTCGTTATCTTTTAGCATTCCCAACCAGACCAGGCATTTATTACCTAACCCAAAGGACCAGATTCCACCACTACAGAAATCAGGAATATACGAAGCCAGATGTTCCCAATGCCCCATGATGTACAAAGGACAAACTTTCCGTAATATTGAAACAAGATTCGAAGAACACATGAGACACACAAGATATGGTAGAGGGAATCAGTCATCCATAGCCAAACACTCTCTAGATACCGGACATGAATTCTTATTAAACAATGTAAAACTTATTGAGTCAATAAACAAGAAACACCTTCTGGACGCCTTCGAAAGCTTAGCCATTCAAAAAACAGATAAAAAATTATTACTCAACTTAGATAGGGGCCCTATTAGCGAATCACCATTGATCAAATGGGCGACGCACTTACCCAATCAATAAATTTCAGTTGAATCTTTTTGTCTTAATTGGCTTCTGTCCGTTATAAATACTCAGTATGTTCTCTTCCAGGTCATCAGTGATCGATATCATCAGGACGGAACCTAGGCTGAGGACGATCAGGACGATCAAAACGGACTAGCTCTTCAAGGTATCACTCTACTCTCTTTTCAGGTATCATTTCATTATTCTCATTTCCCGGTGCGCCCTTTTCAGGGCGATAATCACCTTCTGTTACGTCTTATGTGCTGGTCCCTGGCGTTGGAATTAATATTCCCGTAAACCAGTACATCAA
>JAHWFO010091810.1:80315-99856 GCA_023313115.1 Rhysida immarginata
GGAAAAACAAACACTTCGAACGTAGTTATTTTTTTATTAATTTGTATTTTGCTTTTTCATTGATTGTATATATTTGTAATTTATATTTTTTGTATTCTCTCATTGAGATATTTCGTTGTTTTTTAAGTGCTAATTCGTTTGCCCGTTTGCACAACTTTGCCTCGCTTAACTACTCCCCTGATTCAGTGTTAGTGTAAACTTCCTTGTTTCCAGAGGCCATGTGTTATTAAATTAATCATTTAATAAAAGTACTCTATTTTGAAATTATTGAAATCCAATTTCGCTTTATGCTGTCATCAGCCCGAAATCTACATTAATTGGTATATAGCTGTTTTGTTTTTTTGAGTTGAATGTACATTCAACAGCTGTTGTTGGATGTATCAATAAAATCGATAATAGTACAGACGATCTCGAGCATGATATCAAAAAACAGATGAAGGCAGGTAATCGAACGATTACCCCCCCCCCTCTTCATCTGTTCTTGATGATATCGAATCGGGGTAATCGTCTTTTTCGAAATCGGTTAATCAATGTCAGGAGACGTTTTTTTGAGTCTGAACGCAATAGACTCAAATCGGCCCACATATCAATGATTGTTTTCATGCAGACCATTCCAGTTGAGGTGTGGTGAAAAGTAGTTTAGTATTATGTGTATGTTATGTTAAAATGATTGATAAAACCAAGAACAGATGAAGGTGCGTGTGTCAATACTCCCGCCTCCCTTCATCTGTTCTTGATAAAACATTTTATTTTAATAGGTTGTGTGAAAAATTTCCGAATTTAAACCAATTTTTCACTTACATCGAATATATCGCTCATTATGATAAATGCAGATCAATTTCTATTAAGATTCCATTCAAAAGAAAAATCCACAACACAAAACAGTAATTCGTTTTCATTAAAATGTGCGAGCGTGACGTTTGAAAAATGTTAAAAATATGTTGGAATAATTTCGTTTCATTAATTTCATTCAGTGCAATGAAAACAAGACCACATAAGGATCGCGTCATTTGCTCTTGCTGAAAATTAAACAATAAACCGGTGTAAAGAGAAATTCATCAATATTACATAAAGATATACATAAATGTAAACGAATAAAGGAAACTCAGTTAAGTAATGATTTTTCACTAAAGTTTTAAAAAGATAATGTTCTTTTATAACAAGGAGAACCTCCCATAAGTACAAGCAGGGATGGATGAGGGTAGGGTTTTTTTTCCACATATTTATAAAATTTTTATTCCACTGTCAATTTGAGCATATAATGAGAATTTCCCTATACAATCATTTCCAAGAAAGATAGTTTTCTTTATAAGACCTAATTTTGTCGTGAGATCCAGAATTTTGCGAAATAAAGTCGGATAAATTAGCATAGCGATGAGGTAGAAAGTAGTTGTTTATCCCTGAAGAGCGCTAACTAGCGGTCAAAAATTGAAAATACCTCGGCACGCAATTTCAAGCCCCATGCGGAGGCCTAATATCTCGAAGGCCACGTTTTAAGCACAGCCTATTATATTTACCAATATAGTAGGCTGTTTTTTAAGTAACATGCTTTCGGGCGCCGTTTCCTCACCTCCTAATCTTACACCGTGATCGCATCTCCCTCTGCTTCTGCCTCTTGCGTTCCGCCACTTTGCCCTCTTAACTTCTTCTTTCTTCGAAACCCTTCCGCTTCCGGATGTACGAGGCATGTTTTTTAAGTAAGTACCGTTTTGGAATTAAAAAAAGACGTGCAAAGATATCGCAATAATTTTATTTTTACATGAAAGCCTGTACCTTAATCTACTTTTCTACATAATTTCCGTGAATATTGAGGCACTTGTCATAACGTGGCACCAGTTTTTGAATACCCTCCTCATAAAATTCTGCCACCTGACTTGTTAACCACTGTATCACAAATGTTTTGACTTCGTTATCGTCTTGAAGACGCTGACCACCCAGGTGTTTCTTCAAGTGCAGGAACAAATGGTAGTCGCTGGGCGCCAGATCAGGGGTGTATGGAGGATGATCTAGAGTTTCCCATTTAAAAGATTTGATGAGATCTTTGGCCCGATTAGCCACATGTGGACGGGCATTGTCATGCAGCAAAACGATACCCTTACTCAACTTGCCACGTCTTTTGTTCTGGATTGCACGACGCAGATGGTTCAATGTCTCACAATAAGACGCTGCATTGATTGTCTCATTACGAGGCAGAAACTCCACTAGCAATACTCCTTTTCTGTCCCCAAAAACTGTACACATGATTTTCCGGGCAGTAATTGTTTGCTTAAACTTCACTTTTTTGGGTGATGATGAATGTCGCCATTCCGATGAATATCGATCGGTTTTACGCCTTTAGCACTAAGAAATCGTATAACAGCCCGTACTTCACAGTCGGCGGGACTCACGATTGTCGGAGGCATCTTAAACACTCAGTAAACAACGTATACAATGAAGAATCAGACTGTAATGGCGTCAGTGCGTAGACAAGAGATGTAGTTAACCAGCGCGCATGCGCGGAACGCCGATCGTAGTGCTGCGGCGGCGGAATCGCAAAACGGTACTTACTTAAAAAACATGCCTCGTATAACCGAGTAAAAGCATATTACAAGACGCGGAGAGTTTTCGTTGCGCGTTTGCTTCTTTTGCTGCAAATCGCGTGACAGTAATGAACTGATATGGCTCGCAGTAACTTTTTTAAAGTAGTTTACAACAAATGATTTGTAATACGGTGTTGTTTTTATTTTCAGGAGGCGAAACAGATTTATATTCGATGTTCAGAAAACACGGAACAAATATATGTAAGTATTAGCTTAATCTTAAGTTAAGATTTACACTGCTACTCAAAAGTATTCATACTCTAGCCATCGTTTTACAATAAAATGAAAATAAATGTGAGCAATCGCGTTAACCATATGAAAGAGCATCACAAATTGTTAAATTTCATTATATTTTATTAATAGAGCTTATTTTATATCATTAAAGAAAAAAGAAACAAACAAGGTAGCTAAACAAAAGTATTCGTACCCTTGTTTTATAAAGGCCATCTTTGCCTTTTACACTCACTCACCAAACGTCATGGCACAGCTGCCTAACAACGTATTGGGCCCCCTCTGGTCCGGCTAACGGCGGCGACCCGTCGTGGAAGAGAGTCTACCAGTCCCCGAAACACATCCACAGGCACCGCAAGCCATGCCGCCTCCACTACACTCCATAACGATGCAGCATTTACTAGTAGTGTTTGTGACGACCTGACAGATCGTTCGATGACGTCCCACAAATGTTCAATGGGATTGCAATCTGGGGAACGTGGAAGCCAAATGATTGTCGTGAAGTCGGTAGCATGTTCCTCCAGCCACTGCCGTGTCACAAGGGCCGTGTATGGAGAGGCATTATCTTGCTGGAAAAAAAAGTTCATGAAGGGGTAAAAAAAAGTTCATGAAGGGGTGCAGGTGGACCTCAAGCAGATCGATGTAGGAAGTAACAAGCAGAGTGGATGTCAGATGCACCAATAGACCCATTGCATACCACGAGAAAACACCCCATACCAGTATGGAGCCTCCACCTGCCTGAATGGTCCCCATCTGATAAGCGGGGTCCATGGCTTCGTATGTCCTGTGCCAGACACGGACACGACAAGCGGCCCGATACAGATGAAACCGTGACTCGTCGGACCAGGCAACCCTTCGCCAGTCCTCAGTGGTCCAATGTCGACGTTGGTTGGCCCAGGCTAGGCGTTGCCGACGATATGCAGAGTTTGATTCGATCCAGACGTCACTCACTGTTCATAGTCTCTAGTGTTTGAGTGTTTGTAGTCGTTTGTGTGTCACAGGTGAGTTGCTTATTGTAAGTTTAAATTCTTGACTTCACGTACTTTTGTATTATTGTAAAAAATTTTTCTTTAATCTTATGAATTTGTTTTCCCTAATTCTGTTAATTAGCTTAATTTTCTTAAGTACCATTCTCGACACGGATGTTCAGCCTGCCAGCCTTTCTTTAGTTTTTCCGTATGGCATTTGGATTGTGACCTGACTTGTCTTGCTTCAATTTCGGATAAACTCCAACCTTAGGTCCATGGTCGAACAGTGATCTTATAGTGTTTACACAGTTTTGCAGCGGTTCTTTATCACGGATTGGATATCTATGACACAAATAACTCTCGGTCTAAGAACGTCGTTCAACTGGACTTCCTTTAATTCAAGTTTGCAGCTACCCGATTTTGTAAAGATAAACTTTAAAAGTATCTTTCGAATTACCTGATTTAATTTTTGGAATTATTTTTTTTTCTTTGTCATTTTTATTTCCAATTATCTGACTAATTATCCAATAGTCATGTTTAAACCTTTTTCACATAACCACTAGTGCTCCTGGACTTAACTGTGAACTTCAAAAGGCATCGTTCGTTTAACTGTACACAAGCCCTTTGGAATCTCCAAATCTCAAGGAAGCCTTCACCCAATTTTTGGGATCGGTTAAGTTCCTGCTCGAGTTTTTCTACTAGCGTTATCATTCATCAACAGTTACTTGACATCACCTTTGTTACTGTCCTTTTATCTTTCTATTAAAAATAAAATAAAATAAGTAAGTAATAAAAAGAATATTTTTAATTGGATTGCTTATCCTCGTGATTTCTTATTAAACTTGAGGTTTTGGAATGGATTAGTTAACTTAAAGTTCTTATATTTATCTGGGCCATAAGAGGAAAGTTTTTCTTCATTTTTAGCTCTAAGATCTTGTGTTTTAATCACGTAGTATTCACTGGTAATTTATATTCAATAATTAATCAACTGTTCGAATTCACTTTAAACAGGTTGAGTATTAGAGTAATTTACCTTGGTCATCTTTAAATTAAATGTAACAAAACATACATACATTTATTTATACAAAAATAAGCCCCCCTTTTTATTTTCGTAACCGAAGCAGATAGGTTGTTTTGATGAATCCAATGAATAGGAAGTTGCGGGTGACCTATCCCATGGTGCACTTTTCATCATCCCAAATATAAAAATTAGTACACATTCAAATCTTATCTTAAAAACCATAACAGATACACGAAAAATTCCAGTTGAAGAGTTGTTCAGCATGAAATTCAGAACAAAACAAAAAAAAAATTCCAAAATCCGATGAATGGATCACCAACAATCCAAAGCAGAAGATCATGTTGACCATTTCAGGAACAGTGAAGCTTGCCATCCTGGAATTGCTCGTTTTTCTGTATGCTGACACATGCCTTTTATTTGCTTTTCCTCATGAAAGTGAATGTTATTATGGTAATTTTTGGTAATTTCTTGATTTGCATGTTGAACATATAAATATCTTTGTGAAATGCATAGGGAGGTAACTAATAAATTCAACATGCGATTTTGAAAATTTTTTCGTTTTGTTTTTTTTCGGAATTATATGCTGAACAAGTCTTCAGTTGGAATTTTTCGTGTATCTGTTATGGTATTTAAGATAGGATTTGAATGTGTCCTAATTTGCACATTTGGGATGATGAAAAGTGCATCACGGGATAGGTCACCCACAACTTTCTATTCATGGGATTCATCAAAATTGACATATCAGCTTCGGTTACGAAAATAAAAGGGGGGGGGGCTCATTTTTGTATCCACCCTGTATAGATTGTATGTATAAAATTTACTGAAATCTAATTATTTTTGATGCTCATGGATAAAACGGTTCCTCGTAAATATTTTAATTTAATTGTGCAATGATGAACTTGGCTTGGATATGAATACTTTTTAGCAGCAGTGTATTTTATAAAACAGTATTTATTTATTTATTTATTTAAAACATTGTACCCTACATGGATATCTAATATTTATAAATTAGCATTTCTGTAAATTAAAAATATATTGCCATAGAAGTTTATGTACATGATCCTTATGATTATAACAATTGGTATTACAATTCATAACTTGATGTTTAACAAAATGTGGAATTGCATTCCATTCATTTATTACATTATAAGGAAAGAATCTCAATAAAAATTTACTAATAATATTAGGTGGTATTATTTTATATCTTTGAGTATTCCTAGTTTTAGTGTTATTCATAATCCAAGTTGAAATAAAATGATTAGGATGCTGTGGATCCATCATAGCTTCATTTAATTCTTTAAGTCTTGTATACATTATTACATTATTCAATGTAAGTATTTCATAAGCATTGCAAATTTCTGTAATAGAGGTATATCTTGATATGGCAAAAACAATACGTATCAAATTATTATACGCCACTTGAACTCTTGTAATTAAAGGTCTACTCGCAGAGGACAAAATCACCAGTCCATATTCGATTTTAGGCACCAATATAATTTTAATGATAACAGGTAATTCCTTCTTAGTCAGTGTTTTACTTAATCTTTATAGTAAAAAAATTAATCGACCAAGTCATACTAAAATATTCTCAACCGAATCTTTAAAAGATAATACAATATCAAATACGACACCCAATATTTTACAAGTTTGTATTTTATGACTTCTTTCTCTTCTGATTTTTAACACATTAGTTTTAGCTTCATTTAATATCAGGCCATGCATGGCATACCATTTATTTTTCATTAAATTGATAAGAATATAAAAAAGAAGGATAAAGTCGAGCTTATATTTTATGATGAGTATTCTTAATTATCAGCATGATTTAAAAAATATCTTTAGGAAAAAATTCTTACATTTTGAGATTGTAATTTAGATTTAGATTATATAGTTTTTAAAATGATAGGAACATGCATTAATAATATAAAGCAAAATATTTTTAAAACATGATAATGCTAAACATATTTTGTAATTGTACTCCTTTTGCAAATTATACTTCTGTACTGTCGGTGGAAAATTTTGTGTTCTAATTCCTAAACGAATGAAAACGACAACTTTAAAAAAAGGGAGCTGGGAGAACACAGCTGTGCAATTTTAGCTTAAACTTAGAGAAAGAATGCCATTAACTGGAGAATAGCTTGAGAGGAAATTAAAATTTTTAGTACGGTAGAAGTAACGCATTACGTTGAAAGAACACTTTAAAAACTATACAAGCAAAAAGGAATTTCTTTCGCTTAAGCTCTTCTTTTTGTTTAACGATGATCAGCTTTAATTAAAAAGAGTTTCATGCATATCATGTGACACAGCTCCTAATGAACTAAAAAATCACGAAAACCTAATGGCCACACTCGAATCACTGAATTTTTTAGACTTTTAATTTTATTCCTTTCAATATTAATTATAGTGTTTTTTATGACAATTCCTCAGAGATAATGTTCTTCGATGGCTCACTTGCAATAATCCGAAAGTAAATATTACCAAAAAAAAATTTCCAAAAGTGAAACGATGGAAGAAGGCCTTTCTTTTTTTTTTAACTTCTTAATTTAAATTATATCTGAATTAAGCTTAAGTTTTTATTTTCTGTTCTTTTGCTTTCTGAACGGAAAATATAACTTTAAATTGAAGTATTCGTTAATTTTAAATCCAGTTTAAAAACTCAGTCTAAAACGCTGTTCCAATTTTCTCCTCAGATAAGATGTTTCTTTTGTTACTGGAGAGCGGCAAGTGTTCGTAACAGTGATAGGATAAGTAGAAATTGGCGATAGCTTTTGAAATTCAATTAACTTTGATGAAGATTTCGAGAAATATTATATGCACCTTCATTCAAGATATGATTTCAATTATGGAGTCATCTTAAAATAAAAATAACCATTTACACGAAATTTGCGCAAAAGAACACGATTTGAGTAATAAAAAATCCGATTTGAGTAATAAAAAATCCGATTTGAGTAATAAAAAATCACACAATTCATTTCAAACATAACATACGAGACCTGTCCGGAAAGTATCCGGATTGAGGCTACAAAAAAAATACGGCTCGAACTCACATAAATGTTTAGTCATCTTCAAAATAAGCACCGCCTGCAGAATGCATTTAGCCCAGCGTTGCTGCCATTGGTCGAAACAAGTACGGAGTGTCTCCTTTGGGATGGCCAAGAGCTCTGCCGTCGCATTTTGTGTTATCACGTTCACATCCTCAAATCTCCGTCCATTGAGTGCTTTCTTGAGCTTCAGAAATGCGAAGAAGTCGCACGGAGCTAGGTCAGGTGAGTAGGGAGGCTGCCTGACCTGAGCGATGTGGTGTTTTGTCAAAAATTTCTGCACGATGTGCGCTGTGTGTGCTGGAGCATTGTGGTGGTGCAGCATGCAATCTCCAGAAGCCCACATTATTGGCCGTTTCCGTCGAACTGCATAACACTCTGTTGCGGTTTTACCGATTTTAAAACAAAATTTGCTGCAATGTCGTTGCTCAATGTTTTCTTGCATCTTCACCACGCAACGAGAAAAGAAAAGCGTTCTGCTTTAGCGTGTTACAACAATTGCACGCGGCACTATTAACAGCTGCAAATTTCATTACGTCATCAGCAGAAATGTCGTCCCACGATCCGAATAGGAGAAAGGTGCAGCGAGTTCTACTTTTTTTGTAGCCTCAATCCGGATACTTTTTGGGCAGGTCTTGTAAACATGTAGAGACCAAAACTATTTCTTTAGATTATTAAGTACGCCATCCAAAATAAAAACGGAAGATTTTTTAAATAAAGGATACATACAGGGTTATTGAACGAATTAAATATACATAGAACGGAAACATATTTCCGATATGTAAAATGCATTGTAATCAGCGCCACCACCATGAAGTCATTTGTACCATAATCATAGAAAGGGAAGTAGAGAAATCTTGGCCTTCGAGATATTAGGCTTCCGCATCGGGCTTAAAATCGCGTGTTGAGGCATTTTCAACTTTTGACCGCTAGTTGTTTATCTCTATGGTTTGTTTGGCACTCTTTAGGGGTAAAGAACTACAAGATACTCTCGTGCTCATGTTACTTTATCCGACTTAAAATTTTACCTTGACTTCCCCATAGGATTTCCTTGATGATTCCCCTCTAGCGTTAAAAAGTTGAATTTCCGCTGATACGAAGGAAAGAATTGTAATGATACGCGATGCGGAGGCCTAATATCTCTTAGGCCACGAGAGAAACTCTCTAGTTCTCTGTGTTCCACCGCATGATGGCGCTACTGCTGTTTTGGCTTCAAGCTTTTTTCCCTGTTAACTCTTATTTACAAAGTGATAAAATCTAAAATGAATGACATCACATCAAAAATAAAATTTCAATTTTGTATTTATAAATTTTATTGCCAATGATTATTAATAAATTTAAAACGGAATTATACTCTTAAAAAATAAATAACAATTCAAGCACAATCAAAAAAGGAGTTCAAATACTAAGAGAGCAATTTTGTAGATTTTCTATTTGTTTTATTTTTCACTGCATTACAAACATCTCTCCTCAATTCTCTAGTCCAGAAAATAAAAACGTGTCTGTATTTTGGTGTTCATCTACGATAGTGAATATTAAGAGGTTAACAGTAGCATATAACCGTCTAATTAGGACCGCCTTTAAAATGAATAGACTAGACTCTGTAACGATGAAGTGCTCGAGCTATCAATTACCGATTCTTGGTTCTATCAGGAAGGCGTCATTGGCGATCGAACTGTCTATAGCTTTACGAGAGGATTCTCATCCAGCATCGTTTGTCAAGACATAGTTCACTTCTCAAAATAATATTCGAGTAACTCGTTTTTTAGTAGTAACTCGGTTTCTATTTGTAGTAACTATCATGACGTCAGCATATAGATCTAAACGTTTTCCTTATAATGCGATAACTCTTTGGAATGACTTACCATTTGAAATTCGTTCATCTGTATATTCTTGCGTTTTAACTCAATGTACTTCTTCCTCTCGCCACCTAAACCGTGACGAAATTATTATATTGATCAACAATAAGAAGTTTTAATTTTTCTCTGTTCTTAATTGGTCTGTTGTGATCATCTGGTTTCTTTTTATAAGTGTTCCATTTTGTTTCAAGTCAAGGTCATTCTCCTTTTTTAATCTGTTGGACGTTGTTCGTTTATTTTAGTCTCTTATAAACTTTACTCTTTTAGAGTGCTGGAAATTATTATTATTATTATTATTATTATTATTATTATTATTATTATTAATAATAATAATAATAAAAATAATAATACAAATACAGGGTGAACAAAGTACAGTCGCTAAACACTTAAATTCCCTGCGGCCATTCCTTACAGGGCGTTAGTCTTTATATTCTTCATGACAACTTCCATAACAAAAAAAAAGAAGGTGTTGTAAGTGCAATCTCAGTGTAGCAATTCAGTTAGAACGCGCCAATGCGCTATTCTTGTTAGTTTTACGAAAATAAATACATTGCTAAGAGCATGTAATAAAAACCAAAATCATGAAAGTTTTCAACTAAAACAGTCGTAAGTATTTTTTACTCCTTCTTACTAACCTCGCACTGCTGTACCAATTTAACAACAGGTTATGGGCCCAGCACGCTTCCACTGCGCCTAAATCAAGAAAATAAGGTGCAACTATATAAAGAGTCAACAAAGCCCAGTTTTCCGATCGAGGCCTAACGAAACTGTAAGTTGTTATTGCCTAAATCAAGTTAAGATGTCGGAAGCCTGTAAAATAGAAAAGCTGAGTGATGAGAATTTCAGTACCGTGGAAGATGATGATCGAGGCTGTGTGCATAGCAAACGGCACATGGGATCAGCTAACCAAGTGTGTTTCAAGACCCATAGTCATAGATGGTGACGCCGCATCTTTGACTAAAGCCACCAAGTGGGATTTGAGGGACGCAAAAGCCCAAAGCGACCTTTTGCCGTCATTGTCTACACCACAAGTCAAGCATCTTCGTGGACTTACAACAGCGTACAGCATGTGGACTAAATTAAAGGAGGTGCATGAGAAGATGGCTGTCGCCCAGATAGTGACCCTATTTTCGGCCTTAATGACAAAACGACTGCCATCTGAAGATGACCTTGACAAGCATCTGGAATTTTACCCTGATACTGTCGGTATCTTTGATACCATGGAGAAAATTGTGCTTACTGCACTATTATTAAGCTTGCCCGAAAGTTTCTCATCCATTCGTAGTGAAATTCGAACATTGAAAGTTGTGCCCTCCCTTGAAGATGCCAAGAAACAAATCAAGGAGGATCTGCGAGGACGTATAGCAATCCAAGCAAGCAACGACAGTGCCATATACGTGAGATGTAGGGACCTTCAAGCAAACACGGACAAGAAGGATCGATGTCACCAACGAAAAACTGGCAAATCAAGTAACCAACGTCGAAAGGTCAGATGTCACCACTGCCTTAGGCGAGACCACGTCATTGCAGACTGCAGGTTTCGAAAGCAGCTCGAACAGACTCAGTCAAAGTGTAGAGACGCAAGCATGACAGCAGTCGAACATGAGGCCCTCTTCACATGCCCGCAAAGGCGCGCCACAGACAAATGGATCCTGGACAGTGGTACTACATCTCATGTCTGTACTCGTGAGAACCTCTTCATACAATTGCAGAAGAGTGAGTACGACCAGTTGAAGATGGCGAACGCTGGGACCTCATCCATTGAAGGTATCGGGATTGTTGAATTTAAGAAAACTGACGGCAGCACGATCACCCTCTCCAAGGCACTGCACGTTCCAGACCTCAGGATGAACCTACTAGCTGTATGCAAGATCAGAGACAAGGGTTAGTATCTAGTACAGAGGGTAGATTATCGCGAAGCGATAATCTGCGGCACCTACTCCTACGAGGGAGTTTTGCGCCATCCCAGTAAATAACGACTGCTACGAGATGACAGTAGCAGCCCTCCAAAGCACGGGGGGTTTCATGATGGAAGAGCTGCTGGCGGACAAACAAACCAGTGGCTGTCACCAACTGCTGGAAAACCAGCTATGGTCACTTAGCAAATGGGTCAGACTGAAGTCCTCCAACAGCCGTGCCCCAAATAGCTGTCCCGCCATCAGTGGCCCTCAAGCCCTGGCCGTCACCCAGCCAGCAGCTGGCCGCACCTGAAGTTGCTGAACTCCATCGATTAGCAAGACAACCGACGAGACAACCAGCCCACGGCCACCCCCAGAGACAAGGGTTACACCATCGTCTTCAACAATCATGAAGCCAAAGTCCTAGATGATAAGAACAAGGTTATTGTCAAGGCAACAAGAGAAGCAGACTTGTACCTAGTACACATGAAGCGTGAGGGAGCACATACAGTCGAGAAACCAAGCCATCCATATTGATCGTCACATGGCATGAACGCCTGGGCCACGTCAATGAAAACGATTTGAAGTTGATTATGACAAATGGACTCGTTAGAGGTCCAGTCCTCGACGTCGATGATGCTCTACCAACGTGAAGTCAGCATTCGAGGAAAGCAAACTCGAGCGCACATTCCCAAAATGGAGCGATACCCGGAGCTCCAGATGACTTGAGTTTATCCACACAGACATACAGGTATTGGACATTGAAACTGAAACACCTTTGCAAATAGCACTGGATACCCCCAGGGCTGAATAGAACCTTCAGCTAGGTAATTAATCGTATGCATATCAATGAATCACGTGTCAGAGGTCTTGGTAGTCACTCCAGTAGAAAAGTTCGATAGTAAGCTTCAAATTGTCTGTGCAGACCGCTATAATGGGAGACATATCCGACTTCAAAAGAGGGCAGATTGTTGGGGCGCGTCTAGCAGGTGCATCTGTGTCCAAAACTGCCACACTTTGTGATGTCTCACGTGCTACAGTATCCAGGGTGATGTGTGTTTATGAACAGGAAGGACGAACCACGTCCAGGAGGAGCAACTGCAGGGGAAAACGGAAGTTGTCGGAAAGAGACGTCAGGACATTGACCAGGATTGTTGCACGAAAGCGGAAAACCACCGCAGCAGAAATCACCGCAGAAATGAATACACACCTCCAGGAACCTGTGTGCACGAAGACAATCCGTCGTTACCTGCATAAATCCAACATCCATGGCAGGGTTGCTATACCGAAGCCTTTCATCAGTAGTACAAATGCCTCCAAGCGGGTTCAGTGTTGCCGGACGCATAAAACCTGGACGTTGGATGACCTCAAACGCGTCATATTCTCGGACGAGTCCAGCTACACTGTCTTCCAAACAACAGGGAGGGTATTCGTCTGGAGGAGCCCCTCTGATGCCTACAACCCAGACTGCTTGGTACCCACAGTCAAACACGGAGGTGGATCAGTAATGGTTTGGGTGCAAACTGTGCAGGATCTCTACCGATCCTTGCTCAGGCTCAATCTAGCGATCATGCGCCGCCATGCGTTAAAAAAAGTTACAACAGCGGTGTCGTTTTGAAATCGTCTGTTAGCGGCAAATATAAAATTTTGAAGATTTGTTTTGAGAGTTTATTATTAAAGATAATAATTTTTAAATTTAAACTTTTGACGGATAATCATTCGAGGTGCAGTTCTGGTCCAAATTCCTCTGTGAATGGGTCAGTATGTGTCTGTGTTTTATTAAGTGTTTTTATGGTGTATGGCATCTGCTTGTTGTCTGTTGGTGGGTGTTCGTTGTTTGATTGTTGTAGTTTGTCGTGCGTAAATTGAGGGTTGTGGCACCGGGTGTGGCGCCGTAGAGCTTAGTTGCATATGTGGTTGATGTACGTTTTTTTTTTGTTTCGTGGTTGGATATAAAACGTAATGTAGAGTAACTTTCCGTTAAAATAAACTTTAATTAGTTTTAAATAATGGGGAGCTGCAACAATTGCCTTAAGAGAGATATCAGAGGCGTTATTGTTACAGCTTTTCTCGAAATTTGTTTACAAAAATGAGAGACAATGAGCTTGCCATATGTTGAGAGAGCGTCTTACGTGTCATGCAAAGAAGCGCGTCTTCTCGTGGTTGCTAAAATGTTCCTTCAACCGTAAAAGGTTGTTTATGGCGATGGAAACAGTGGACATCTTGCATTTTTCTTATGACTAGACCGTGTTCCCGCATTAGTTCGCAACATTTCAGGCATGTTGTATGCAACACGGCGTTTTTTGGTGTTCCTTTTGTGTGTGAAGCGCCATGGGACAAGAAAATGTTCCGTGAAGTTCCTTTGTTCGGCCAAGATAAGAACGCATCGATGGACCCTGATATGATCGGTGAGAACGTTCCATTTATTTTTCCCTTCACGCGTTGTCAGCATTTAATCATTAATCAAAAAGAATAAAACCGAAATAACCTGTAGTTCCTGCATTTTCAAGTGTGTCTCCCTGCATCTGGTTGTTCGTTTGTAACAAGTGCAGGATTAAAGCGTTCTGGGTGACTCGCCTGCACGCAACAAGAATGTCTTGGTTCCACGAGTTGCTTTTGAGCAGTAGCATCATTTTATTGTATAAAAGACGTGCTCATGTTGTTATGCCCTCAACGTGTTAATTTTAACGCATCTTTTATGCTACCTGATTATGTGCCTAGGTCATGTAAGTGCAGAGCTGAGCATATGTGTTTGTTGAGGCAGAGCACAAGGTGTCGATGAGTTCGACTGGTGAAGCACTTTTAATATACACTAGTGCTCAAAATTAACAGGACAAACACATTTTCGTGGATTTCACTAAAACTACAGGACCGATTCCATTGAAAATTGGGGGTTGTAGCATGTTAACAATGCGGATTACTACTAACCAATAATAATCGTTCAAGTCCTTCTTTGCATATGTAAATTAAGCTACTTCGAAATAACCGTCTTTGTGACATAGCTTTAAAAAGCTGCTGCGTGTAAGTTTTGGACATTCTAGCCATTTTACAGAAAGATGGAACATCACCGAAGGTTAGAAGATTCCGAAAGATGGAGAGCAGCGGGACGATTGGAGGCTGGACAATCCCAAGCAGAAGTTGCGAGATATTTCATGTTTCGAGAAATTTCATCTCGGAATTATGGAGACAGTTCCAAGAGACAGGAACGATATGCAGACGACCAGGGCAAGGTCGCCCTAGGGCTACCTCAAGGCATACTGTTTACCGGAGGCTTCATGAGAGAGGGCTGTATGCCAGGAGACCAGCGGTCTGCATCCCACTCACTCCAGGACACAGGAGACCCCGGCTGACTTGGTGCAGACAACACCAGCCCTGGACCCAAGCACAATGGGCCTGTGTTTTATTCAGTGATGAGTCGAGATTCAGTCTAAGCACGGATTCCCAGCGAGTTTTCATCTGGAGAGAACCAGGAGCATGCTGCAATCCCTCTAACATCACGGAAGTTGTCCACTATGGTGGTGGTGGTATCATGGTCTGGGGGGGCATCATGATGGACGGGCGCACAGACCTCCACGTTTTTGAGAGAGGCTCTCTGACTGCTCAGAGGTACAGGGACAGCATCTTAGCACCCTATGTAAGGCCTATGGTCCCCATTTCATTTTTATGGACGACAATGCTCGTTCACATAGGGCAAGGCTGGTCAATGAATACCTCGACGAGGAGGATATTCAAAGGATGGAATGGCCAGCAAGATCTCCAGGCATAAACCCGATAGAGCATGTTTGGGATGCACTGGGCAGGAGAATTGCAGTTCGCCAGACCAGAACCCTCCAGGAGCTACGAACTGCCCTGGTGGAGGAGTGGGGTTCCTTGCCCCAACACCTCATTAACAGCCTCATAAACAGCATGAGGAATCGCTGTGAGAGCTGTATTGCTGTTAGAGGTGACCATACACCCTATTAGTCTCCTAAAAAGACCCTTAATGCAATCTTGTTTTGACATTCCAAACTTTCATGAGCATGGTTTGAAAGTTATGTTTAATAATTATTCGTGATAGCTTATTCTTTTACCCTACCAAATTGTGATAACTTATTCTATTACCCTACCAAATTTCAATGGAATCGGTCCAGTAGTTTTAGAGAAATCCACGAAAATGTGTCTGTTCTGTTAATTTTGAGCACCAGTGTACTAAGGACAGTTAAAGTGGTTTGTGCGCTATGCCCCGAGAAATGTGTGAAGGGTACCTAGTGTGTAAAGGGGTTCTCTATGGTGTCTGATAGATTGGCTTAGTCAGGGGTTACAGCTCTCCTCCTGTTTTCGGTTGAAGGTGCCTCATTTAATGGTCTAATCTAATGGTCGGAATATCAATAAAGGAGAGCGTGACACCTTCCTGTGTCACCCTCTCACGACAACGGGCAAGGTGATGTTGGTTTTTGTAGCCAGTATTAGTGCTGACCTGTGTGAATGCGCTTGTGGGTTCTTCATTGCCTCTAGCTGCAAAGCATATGTGCCAGTGGTTGCATATTAGCAAGTGAAGCAGGTAGCTGTTGGGCTATACATTTAGTGTGAGTCTGCCCGGTTAAGGGAAATATTTGTGTCTTATGCATATTGTTGATTATTTACTGTTGATTTGTTTTGGGGCCCCAGTACAATCCGTTTATATGATTTGTACTGTGAATAATTATGTTGTGTATTAAAATATTTAGCTTGAAACATTCACTGCGCCTGTTCTTTGGCTAAGTGTCATCTCCCCTCCGCGAGTTCTAACAACCCCTCCCTACCGCGCATGGGAGTCTAGTTGGAGGTGGTTCCGTCATCAGGTACCCCACCAATGCGTGAGAGGGCAAATTTTGGCACCCGAACAGGGACTAGGGGTGGTGAAAGGGCAGGGGTTGTGTTAAGTGGATTTTTGTGTGGTGAAATTGTTTTTTTTTTGTGTGTGTTACGTGTAAGAGTGTGATAAGCCAGTAGCACTATGCCTGGCGAGGGGGCAGTTGGAAAGGCTGGTGATGCTGCACCAGAACAAAAAAGGGCAGGTTAAACGGGAACCATTCCAGTGTTCTCGGGAGACGGAGCAGGAATTAGTGTCTCTGGGATTTTGAAATCGGTTGAAAGTATTGGTGCTCTCGCGCATTGGACTGACAAAGTCAAGTTGACCGTCGCGAAGGATAAAGCAGAAAGGGAAAGCGGCCCCCAAGGCAGCCGAACTGAAGTTGTTCGATGTCGACAGCTATGCCGAGTTTTGATGATGGCTCGGGCAGATAGATCGAGGAATCTGTTCTTGATTTTTCCAAGCGTTTGCAGCTGGCCATGGATAGATTTATCCAGGCCAACCCCGCCATGGAAACGTCTCGCGAGCAGCTCCTGTTGCAACGCTTTATACATGGGACATTGCTCCGACACAAAAAGATTCTAAAGGCTACAACTCCTAAGTCTTCCGAAGACGCCATCAATTTCGCGATGCAGTCTGAGGAGCTGAAAAGAGGCCATCCTGGAGAAAGCAGTAGGGTTGAACTGGATGCCAACCCAATGGACTTGGACAACGAAGAGTTCGCGGTGGTACCACGGCTGAAGTCGCGCGAGAAAGGTCCCTCTCATGTTCCAGTGATTCCAATAGAGAAGGAATGCGCGTTCAAGAAGGAGTTGAAAGAAGTGAAGGACATGCTGGAGAAGCTGCTGGAAGAAGGGGGATTGAAGCCACGTGCACAAAGGGGCGATTTTACCTGTTTCAAATGTGGGGCCCCGGGGAATTATGCCCGTGATTGCCGTCAAACAAAACAGCGCGAGTCTGCACAAATAGCCTGTGAAGAAAGTGGGCCAATTGTTTTGCGGAGGGGCAGTAACCGGTTATATCGCATCGGGGTGATGATTAAGGATCAGTTGGTGGACATGCTTGTGGACACAGCTTCCCAAGTATCGTTCCTAAATAGCGAACTGTGTCGCCAGCTGCTACAGGCCTCCATTTATCAAGTGAACACAATGGTGCGTGGGGTGAATGGAGAATGCATTCACATCAAGCAGGAAGTCACCCTGGATATTAAAATCCATAGAATGGCATTGGCCGGATGTGACTTCCTGCTGCATTCGTTCTCTGGTAGACCCTACGATGGGATCTTGGGGACCGATGTCCTTGACGAGATCTCATTCACATGCTCTGCAGTTGCAGTGGTCAATGGCGTGGACAGTGGCAATGGTCATGCGGGTAAATTTTTCTCGCTGTCTGGTATGTCATATGGGCATAGTGAAAGTAAAGAGTCTCTGGTAAACAAAGGTTTAAAAAAGCCGTAAGTTATGGATTGCACGGAGGAGCGATATGCCCTAACGTACATGGTCGCCTGATCTGGGAATATACAAAACGGTTGTTTCGGGCCTTTTAAGGTATTGCAGGTGTTGCCTGGTGACAAGATCAGAATTAAAGGCCGTAGGTTTCGCGACACGCAAGTCGTCCTTAGAAAAAGAGTGCAAATAACGGGTCGTTTACGAGAAACGGAATATGGGGTGCAGGGCCAAAAGCCAGACACAAGGGATATTACTGTAGGCACGGAGGAGGAGGCGCTTAGAAAGGTGATGGTGGACGCCTGTCTTGAGTGTAGGTGTGAGGATAAAGTGGCAATGGCCGTTCGCTCGGCAGGTGAGTGTGATTCAGAAAATAGCATTCAAGAGCCCGTATGTGTAGTGGCTTCTGAAGCGCCTATCAGCTGTAAGAGAGATAGGGCAGATGGTGCCACTGGACAGAGAGAGCCAGTTCAAGATGTGCCACGATGGGGACTGTGTGCCAGTGGTCTGTCTAAAAAGTTTTCAGGTAATGATAAGCCCAACTCAAAGCCACCGGCTTGGTATGCAAATCCGTTCAGAGGCATGGGTTGTAGGCTGGAAATCTGCGTGTTAGCAGACTAATGAGAGCAACAGGTTCAATGTAGCTGTGGTTTAATGTTAAAGAACTCGATTCTTTATGACCTTAAGGGGTAGCGTGTGTGACTGGGTCAGTGTGTGTTTGTGTTTTATTTAAGTGTTTGTATGATGTATGGCATCTGTTAGTTGTCTATTGGTGGGTCATCGCTGTTTGATAGTTGTAGTTAGTCGTGCGTAAATTGAGGGGTGTGGCACCGTGTGTTGCGTCGTTGACCTTAGTTGTGTATGTGGTTGATGTTTGTTTGGGGTTTTTTTGTTTCGTGTTTGGATATAAAACGTAATGTAGAGTAGCTTTCCGTTAAAATAAACTTTAATTAGTTTTAAATAATGGGGAGGCTGCAACAATTGCCCTGATAGAGATGATATCAGAGGCGTTATTGTTACAGCTCTTCCCGAAATTTATTTACAAAAATGAGAGACAATGAGCTTGCCATATGTTGAGAGAGCGTCTTGCGTGTCATGCAAAGAGGCGCGTCTTCTCGTGGTAGCTAAAAAGTTACTTCAACCGTAAAAGGTTGTTTATGGCGATGGAAACAGTGGACATCTTGCATTTTTCTTATGACTAGACCGTGTTCCCGCATTAGTTCGCAAAATTTCAGGCATGTTGTATTCGACACGGAGTTTTTTGGTGTTCCTTTTGTGTGTGAAGGGCCATGGGACAAGAAAATGTTCCGTGAAGTTCCTTTGTTCGGCCAAGATAAGAACGCATCGACGGACCCTGACATGATCGGTGAGAACGTTCCATTTATTTTTCCCTTCACGCGTTGTAAGCATTTAATCATTAATCAAGAAGAATAAAACCGGAATAACCTGTAGTTCCTGCATTTTCAAGTGTCTTTTCCTGCATCTGGTTGTTCGTTTGTAACAACCGCAGGATTAAAGCGTACTGGGTGACTTGCCTGCATGCAACAAGAATTGCTTGGTTCCACGAGTTGCTTTTGAGCAGTAGCGTTGTTTTATTATATATAAGACGTGCTCATGTTGTTATTGTGACATTTGAATGTCAGTATAATGCGCTGCGCCCGGCAGAGGCAA
>JAHWFO010091810.1:99866-157735 GCA_023313115.1 Rhysida immarginata
GTATCAACATAGAACTACATTGTCTATAGGGCGGGGTCCGTCACATTATGCCCTCAACGTGTGAATTTTAACGTATCTTTTATGCTACCTGGCTATGTGCCTAGGGTCATGTAAGTGCAGAGCTGACCACGTGTTTGTTGAGGCAGAGAACAATGTGTCGATGAGTTCGATTGGTGGAGCACTTTTAATATAGTAAGGATAGTTAATGTGGTTTGTGCGCTATGCCCCGAGAAATGTGTGAAGGGTGCCTAGTGTGTAATGGGGTTATCTATCTGGTCTGATAGATTGGCTTAGTCAGGGGTTACAGCTCTCCTCTCCTTTTCGGCCGAAAGTACCTCATTTAATGGTATAATCGGACGGTCGGAATATCAATTAAGAAGAGCGTGATGCCTTCCTGTGTCACCGTCACATGACAACGGGCAAGGTGGTATTGTTTGTTGTAGCCAGTATTATTGCTGACCTGTGTGAATGCATATGTGGTTTCTTGATTCCCTCTGGCCGCAAAGCGTATGTGCCAGTGGTTGCATATTAGCAAGTGAAGCAGGTAGCTGTTGGGCTATACATTTAGTGTCAGTCTGCTCGGTTAAGGGAAATGCTTGTGTCTTATGCACATTGTTGATTATTTACTGTTGATTTGTTTTGGGGTCCCAGCATAATCCGTTTATATGATTTGTACTGTGAATAATTATGTTGTGTATTAAGATATTTAGACTGTAACATTCACTGCGCCTGCTCTTTAGCTAAGTATCACCTCTCCTCCTCGAGTTCATACAACCCGTCCCTACCATGCGTGGGAGTATAGCTGCTGGAGTTGGGTCCCTCGGCAGGTACCCCACCCACGCGTGAGACGGCACACCTCTATATGAAACATGATTACTTAGAATTTAGAAAGATAAAGGAAAACTTTTAAAAATCAAAATATATTAAATGTTGTGGGCAAAACGAAATTTGATTGCTGCTAATGCGATGCATGTATGCATTAGTGGACAAGTCCACTAAAAACATCGACATGATTTTTATGAGAATTGTTTGAAAAAAAATATAACTAACTATTTAATTATTTTAAAACCATTATTTCATGTATATATTTCATTCTTGGTCAAGTATCACTAGAGGAATAAAAAACAATGAAATTTATTTTGCTTATTTTAATTTGGAAGTCAATATTTGAAGAAAAAATAGGAATGCAAACATTTAAAAAAAAACTACCTTTATTCGAAATAAAATATGAAACATTGATGTAAATAATTACAGTGAAAATTTATAAAATGAATATAAAAATGTAAAATAAAATGTGGCCTGGTGGGCTTTCACTGAAACACAACTTCTATGAAGTTAAGCAACATCCTCACTCCCCCCCCCCGGCTGCTGTGACCATCATACAGCAGTCGTTAATCCAGGTACATCCAGGGACCCAACTCGTCGGCCTCAGGCCATACAGGCCCTGGATGGACGTTTTGATTACCAGTACTAAAAAATAAAAATAAATAAATAAAATAAAAATTAAACATAAATATTTGAAATGAAATTTAGAAGAAGATGTAGATATTTATTTACCATAAAATTTAAAAAAATATCCCAAATGCAGAAACGATCATTGATCTCCCTCTGTTCTTCTTGACAAACTTTTAAGAAATAATTTTAAACATTTACAATAAAATACAAAAATGCCTAGAATTAAAGAAAAAAAATACATCAAGAATGAAATTAAAAAAAAAAAAAACAACAGAAAAAACATATAATTGTAGTTTTCTACAAAGAAATTGAAAAAACATATGTAAATATTCAACAGAAAATTTGAAATAAATATAAGTATTTGAAATACAGTTTACATTAATCTACAGGGGAAGTACATGTACATACAGTGTTGTTTGTAGGAAAAGAAAAAAAAATTAGTTAAGGCGTCGTTATCCAACGATAAAAGGGTTTTAGCATCAAAATGTTACGAGCAGTATTGGCTCGTGACGATAACAAGTGGAGGGGCACAAATATAAAATTTCACGTTCTTAGGCCTTTTCGTACATAAGTTATACCTTGATTTGTATAAAAAATCAAATTTGATGTTCTTTTTCCAACGGAATAAACAGAATATACCTGACATTCCTATGGTTTTTTACGATAATCACTTAGTATCTGCAGTAAATACGGTAAAATACTTAGGTTTGTCACTATCGCACGATCTTACTTGGGACTCACATATAGATTTACTCATAAATAATCTCAATAAAAAGCAGGGGATAATCTCTAGATTACAATATCTCCCGAATAACATCCTTTTACTTCTCTACTTTTCTTGGATTCATTCATCACTGTGCTACGGAATAATTTTCTGGGGTTCAACCACCTCACACAATTTGAAACGAATTTTAAAGTTACAAAAATTAGTTAAGGCATCGTTATCCAACCATAAACGGGTTTTAGCATCAAAATGTTACGAGCAGTAGCGGCTCGTGACTATAATAAGTGGAGGGGCACAAATACAAAATTTCACGTTCTTAGGCCTTTTCGTACATAAGTTATACCTTGATTTGTATTTGGAGCATCGCGGCCCCTGCCGAGGCCTCAGAGGACTATATCAATTTTAGTGTGTAATAGCTAAAATTTTAAGCAACACATAAATATAAAACATTTCAGGTTTCTGGACTTTGGTTTTAAATTTATTGCTTGATCTGAAATTAAGGCCCCTGCCAAGAGACTTATATAATTTTTAATATAATTAGCTAAATTTATAAATACCATACTATGATTAAACAAAATTTCAGGACCATAGGCCTTTCAGTTCAAATTTTATAGTTTCAATTGTATTTCAGACTACTAGGGGCCCCGAGGCCTATACCAATCTCCTTGTATAATGTCTATAATTTTTAAGTAAAGCACTCTAAAATTATAAGACTTCAAGTTCTTAGGCGTTTTTATTATTCAAATGTTAGGACTCATTTATGATTTGGGCTTCAGGGCCCCTGTGAAGACCTAAGAGCCTTATACCAGTTTTTCGTGTATATTAGCTAAATTTTTTACTAAACTACTTTAAGTATACAAATTTTTCAGATTTCTAAGCCTTTTCGTTCAAACATTGTAGCTCTGTTTGTGTTTAGGGCCCCTGCCAGGGCCCCAGAGGACTATATAACTTTTAGCTAAATTTTTAAGTAATTTTCAACACAAAATTTCAGATTTCTAGACCTTTTCGTTTAAAAGTTGTAGCCTGTGGGGATCTGCTGGGGCCTATATTACTTTTTTTTTTAAATATATTTGCAATATTTTTTTAGTACCACACACACTATGAATATACAAAATTTCAGGTTCCTAGGCCTTTCCATTCAAATGTTATAGATTCAATTGTATTTGGTGCCTCGAGGCCCCTGTCGGGGTTCTAGAGGCTTATATCAGCTTCCTTCTATATTGGCTTTATTTTTAGTACCAAACTAAAAATATACAAAATTTCAGGTTTCTAGACTTTTCCGTTCAAAAGTTATAACTTGATTTTTTATTTGATGCTTCGGGGTCTTCTGGCGGGCTCCATAGGCCTACATCACATTTCTTATATATTTGCTATATTTTTTTTAGTACCACACAATAAATATACAAAATTTCAGGTTCCTAGGGCGTTCTGTTGAAATGTTATAGCTTCAATTGTATTTGGGGCCTTGAAACCTCCGGCGGGGCCCTGGAGGCTTATATCACCGTTCTTGTATATTGGTTTTATCTTATCACCGTTCTTGTATATTGGTTTTATTTTATCACCGTCCTTCGTATAGGGCCTACGTGTGTACAAAAAATCAAGCCTCTAGGTCAATCCTTTCAAAAGTCATGGCGTCAAAATATTACGAGCAGTAGCGGGAGGATTCAAATACTTCAAATAGAGTTCTTTAAATTCTGACGTCAAACAGTCAAACTCTGACGTCACAAATTGCTCAAACGCAATCAAAACTCCATAGATTTGAAAGGAAGTCAGTAGGGGAACCAAAAAAAACACATGGTTTGGTTCACCCTAGAAGATTTGATATATTTTTCGCTCCGTCCTCTGTATAGGGCCTACGTGTGTGGAAAAATTCAAGCCTCTAGGTCAATCCTTTCAAAAGTTATGGCGTGTGACATACATATTACATAATTCTGTACCGTCGTTAATAGGGTTTTAAATGATGCTAAAACCCTAAACACATACCATGTTTGTAGAAATAATTGATTTAAGGAAAATAAATATTAAGTTCACAAAATATCCTATCAACCATTTTAGATATAGAAGATGGACAGGTGGGCAGAGTGTGAGAAGGCAGATTGTTTCTAAGATTGAAGGAAAATCACTGTTATGCGAGGAACATTTTGAGTCCTCACAGTTTATGAATGCGAAAGATAAAGGTATTCCTAAATCTAGAAAGAGGCTAAGCCAAATGCCATCCCCACATTGTTTCATGTCTCCACACATAGCTCCTCCATCCACCTCCGCACATAACTCCTAAAAGAAAGCTTCCTGACCGTGAGAACATCGGATCAAAGAAACCCAAATCCACTTGTAAAGAATATAATTTATAAAATTAAATTTATTATAAGAAAATTCTAAAAAAAAATCTAGTTATAATTTTTTTTAGCTTCGGTTGCAATCGAGTCAAGTAATTCTCACTCTGTCTATGTAGAGCCATTACCCGATCTAACTAACATCTCTGTTGAAGATTCCACATCAGGATCTTCCAGTCAGCCATCCTCAAAAGCAACCACTGGATTCCCAGCAAAGCAGTCCACACCTATAAAAATACAATTAAGATCTAAATTAGCAGCCAAACGACTTGAAATTTCAAAAATGCGAAAGGAAAATTTGGCATTAAAAAATAAGTAAAAGAAAATGATGGAACCCAAAATGATATACTTGCTTTTATCGATAGATACATAGAAAATTTATTACGAACCTCATATATCTTATCAAAGGACAATTAGAAATGGCTTCAAATAATAAAAAACAAAGAACATGGAATACTGAAATGAAATCACTAGCTTTGTCAATATACTTCAGTAGCCTGAAAACTTAAAAAAAATGATGTATAAGCATTTTTCTCTGCCATCGATTCGGACAATACGACGTCTCTTTCCTTGCAACCAAATTAATCTAGGCGTCTTAGATCACATTATTGAAGCACTGGGGGAAAAGTACAAAACTTTACTGATAAACAAAAATTTTTTATGTTATTAATGGATGAAATATCACTTAAGTCCATATTAACTTACAATAATGACCAGGATGAAGTGTCTGGTTTTGAGGATTACGGTGATGATTGTAGGAGTAGCATTCCAGGAAAAAATGTCCTGGTGTTTTTGATTCGAGGTTTAACGTTAAATTGGAAAAAAACCGTTTGCTATGCTTTGACTGGCCAAAAACTAGACATTTAAAAGATGTTCATCCTTCTTAATGCTACAATTACCCAAGTGCAAGACGTTGACATTACAGTAATTGCCATCGTTTGTGATCGAAGTCCTACAAACCAAATATTCGTCCGTGATAAACTGAAAATATCTGAAGAGTACAACATCTCCACCATAAATGAAAACCGTCATATTTTTTTTATATGATGTGTGTCACTTGATGAAAAATATTCGAAATAATTTGATGAAGCATAATTTTGAACTGGATAGTAAAATCATCAAATGGACGTATCTAGAATAATTCTAGATTAAGAAGAGATAAGAAGAGAAGGGTTGCACCAAAATTAACCAGAAAACACATTTATATACCACCAAAATGAAAATTTGTTTAGTGATAAAATTGTTCAGCTAAGCTGAAAGAAATGCACTTTTGCTGTACATGACAGGAGGATATTTACCATCAAAAGCCGTATATACAGCAAACTTCATTGATGAGATGGAAAATCTTTTTTGACTGTTGCAATTTCAACCAATTTTCAAGACCCGAAGCAGTACAAACGACCCTTAACTGTGGACCTCATTCATATCCAGCACCTGAAAAAATGCATGAATATTTTCAAACGAATCAAGATCCAAGGTGCAAAAATATACTGTGCCAAGCATTTCTGCATGGATAATTATAAAAAAAATACTGACACTGCTAGATCGTTTGAATAACCTGAAAGATTTCTTATGACATCCCGTTTAAACCAAAATGCTCTGGAAAATCATTTTTCTGAAATTCGCCAGAGGGGAGGATGCTGTGACTCAACAACGCCATGGCAATTCAAGACCGCCTTGCAAAATGTGACAGTAAATAATTTGATGAGCGTGAGTAGTAATGCAAATTGCATAAAAATTGACGTATTTTTGCTGAAACATGACGATCTGCATTCCAAAACCCCTTCAAAGAAGCCATCAAAAATGCACCAACATAGAGCTGAACCGAGTTTAACTGATGTCAACAAGCTAACATAAACTGAAGAAAATGCAATCACTTACATCGCAGGTAATTTGGTACTCAATGCAAATACTTAAGTGGAATGACGATGGCAATATTAACAAATTCTTTATATTGTAGGGTACGTCTGTAGCAAGGTGGTTGCATATCATGGAGAATGTGAAACATGTGCATGACCTTTTACGAAGGAGTTTGGAGAGATTACTGTAAATAATGAAATTCTGTTACTTTTCAAGGATTATGAAGGTGAAAAGATGTCATTCCTCACTGTGCCTCAGACAATTGGGCCTTATACACACACTGGCCAATGAATTAGAAACCCGTGATGAATTACTGTACTGATATATAAAGCGGGGTCACAGGTCAGAAATGATGAATGCAATCATGTGAGGTACATGCTCATTCCAAGCTGCAAGTAAAGGGTATGAACAAATTGAGCAAAATGGGGAAAACAGCAGACCTGTCTGAGTTCCAAAAAGGAGTTATTGTGGGAGCCCTTCTATCTGGAGCTACGATTTCCAGGACAGTACAAGTGACCGATATCTCAAAAGGTCAGGTCTCCAAGGTGTTCAATGCGTGGAAACGGAATCCACAAGAGTTGTCGAAACGGCAGGATTGTGGATCAAAAACAACACAGACAGGGACCGACGTCGTCTGAGACGGATTGTGCGGCAAAACCGAAGGTCTACTGTGAAGCAACTGACGGCTGACTTCAATGAAGGATCATCGCAACCCATTTCCTCCAGAACAATGCGCCGAGAGTTGAAGCGAATAGGGATGGGAAGTCCCATGCCAGTGAGGAAGCCCCTGAGATCGCCTCTGATGCCCGAGTACGCGGGTTCGCTCCCGACCGAGGACGACGAGGATTTTTCAGGGGGAAATCCTGAGATCACGCACTTCCTTCGGAAAGGAAGTAAAGCCGTTGGTCCCGTGTAGTCGTTTGCCGGCTGCACGATAAAGAACCCTTGCGAGGCAAAATTTGCGACCCCTATAATGCCGTCCTGAAATGACCATGGCAATTGAAAAGGACGTTAATACCAAACAAACCAAACCAAACCAAACCAAACCAAACCAAACCAGAAAGCCCCTGGTGTCAGCAACAAACCGGAAAGTTCGCCTGCAGTGGTGTAAAGAACGGTGTGACTGGACAGTAGACGACTGGAAAAAGGTGATGTGGTCGGACGAGTCACGTTACACATTGTTTTGCACCGATGGTCGGCAGAGAATTTAGCGGCAGCCCCATGAAGCGATGTACCCCTCATGTGTTGTGAACACATTTCAAGCTGCAGGAGGAGGTGTCCTGGTATGGGCCATGCTTTGTTGGTACGGCAAGGGTTCCCGGATATTCCTTGACAGTCGGGTGAAAGCCAAAGACTACCTGAACATTGTTGCAGATCAAGTCAATCCTGCAATGGTGCATTTGTATCCAAATGGTGACGGAGCAAGAATTGTTCAGGAGCGGTTATCTGAACATGACTCCGAGTTGCAACATCTGCCGTGGCCAGCGCAAAATCCAAATTTGAATCCGATCGAGAATGTTTGGGACATTTTGGAAAGAAACATTCGTCGAAGGCATCCACTTCCGTCTACTCTGCAGGACCTGAAGGTCTCTCTGACGAATGCATGGTCTGCGATTACCTTACCTGCATTGCAAACCTTGTAGGGACCATACCACACTGCGTATGAAAATTTTCTTTTGAACGGAACTACCATTCTACCTGCATAGCTAAACAGTTGGTAATGAGTTTCACATCACAATTTAATCATTCACGGTTTGATGGCTGTTTACCTGCATTAGACTACAGGTTTCGATTGCTTTCAGTCATCCGAATAGTTTCATATATCAGGTTGTCCGGAAAGTTTCTTCAGGATTTGAATTTTTATTTCGAAAGCAAAAAAATATGTACAAAACGATTGAATTAATGAGGATAGTACTCCCATCCAACTCGATGGTCTTCTCCCAACGTTTTGGGAGCTTTTCGATTCCCTCCGCGAAAAACCTTAGGTCCCTGTACCCTAGTAAACATATCGACCTCTTTTTTGCACACTTCTGCACTTTTCAATATTTCACCCCGAAGATAGAGTTGGAGGTGGGAGAAAAGGTAGTAGTCAGAAGGTGCTAGGTCAATTTGAGCTATATTGGGAGTGAGCCATGATATCCCATTCCAGTGTGTGCAAGGTCCAGGAGGTGGCGGTGCTTGTGTGCGGGCGAGCGTTATCTTGAAGGAACAGAACCGGCTTTCTTCTGAATTCGTATCGGCGATTGGTCTTGATGGATTGTGATTGGTCTTGAACAAACTGTATAGATGGATTGTGATTGGTCTTGATGGATTGTGATTGGTCTTGAGATAGAGAATTGTATGCGCATGCGTCAAGAATCCGGAAGGAACTTTCCGGACAACCTCATATTAAGCAAAGGAATGAAGAACTTCTACAAACGAATGATTTGAAGATTAACAGGAAACTGCAAAAAGTAATGCACAAATAATTAAATATTTCTGTGTAAAGATATTGCTTAAGAAATAATTTAAACGAACTTTATAATTTTTTAATTTTACAATTTTTACCATTTTATATAATTTTATCATTATATGCAGTTTTCGTGTTAATTCAAAAAGTTGTGGCAGATATTTATTCGCCACAATATTGTATTAATTTTGTAATGATTATTTCTTTTATCATTGTTTATCCTATTTGCATTTCTGCAGCGAAGCAACAATGTGTGGAGTACGTGTAGCTCGGAGAGGTAGCGTGTGTCACGCGCTCGTGAGGTGATGCGCCCGTGAGTATTATTGTTAATGAATTTTCCTAAAGGCTTTACCAACGTCTTTGAAGCAGATTTGACGCCGGATCCTGCAGGACGACAGTTGTTCGACTAGCCTCCAGACGTGGAGTGCTGATTTTGGCATAGCATCTAGGTGTTCGATTTGCCTCCAGTGGTGGAGTGTGAGCTTCTGACTTTGATTTAGGAAGTTATTTTTTTTGGAGTCGACGACGGATCCTTGGAGACAAGAGCCACTCGACTATCCTCCAGTGGTAGAGGGTGATTTTGACCTTGTGTCAAGTTTTGTCTGAACTGTCACCAGTTGTTTAGCGGTTGTTTTATACCTTCGTCTAGAAGCTATCCGATTTGCCTCCATTGTTGGAGTGCACGTGCCTCGTAAAGCTTGGAAGCCATTTCTTTTCGAACATTTTCCGCCATATTGGGGTAAGGCCTAAGGAAGTGAATCAACACTTAAAGATACATCCAGGTAGGACTATCTTGAAATCGAACTGAAATTGCATAATTGAAGTTTTATTAATTAATTCTATTGCGTATTTCTAAATCTCTATTAGCCCACTAACGAAAACGGACTGTTTCGTGATCTTTTGAACTTCTTCCTGTTTTGTTCACGTCGTTCAACCTGATGCTGCACTAACTTTTTAGTCACCGTAGCGCTTGAATTTCACCTCTAATTTGTTCCTTTTTTTTTTGATTCGGCGTGGACCTGATCAACGTATCCTACCTCTTGGATTTGAGCTACTCTACAACTCGGTGTCTGTTACCTTGGAATGCTCCGTTGTTGCTCATCTCGCTGCACGTTTAATCATTATTTAGAAGTGATCAACAATTATGATTGTATTGTGTTTAATGCATCATAAAGTATCAATTCTTAAAATGTACGATGGAAACTATGATCTTTGATTTGTCTAAAGAATAAAGAAAATCGAATAATTTTCTTTATGTACTTTAATTTTTTTTTTATTTTTATTCCATACTTGGAACGTGAACGCAAAAAATAAGAGTCGCAAAGTTTTCAATTTTTTTTTACCAAAACAAATTTCATTTAATTTTTATCACGTTTTTTTTTTAATTTACTTTTTTGAAAAAATTAAAATTCTATATGCTTTAAATCGCATTTATTTTAAATATGTATTAGATTTAATGGAGCAAAAAAATTTATATTTTCTATTTACTCAATACTTTTCTGTCTGTGTGAATGCAAAATTTCCTTCTAAGCAAATTTGTAATTCTGTGGGAGTATTACGAAGCTCTTGCGGCCATCATTATAACCAAGCTTTATAAGATGTGCGGATTATTTTAATAAAACAAAAAATACTCGCTTGCAGTAATAAAATCGCACTAAAACTGTACTTCAAGAAGTGTTCATGACACAGGAATAAAAACGGTAATCCACAAAATTGAAATATGAGCTCAAAAATTCATAAATTCACTGCATAAATCATGGACTCCTATGGAAGGTCATGTAGTTTACTTCCTTTACGCCATGTAGGGTTGTGATTGTAGTCACGTGATGCCGAGTCGAGAATTGGCATTGGATCAGTTAGAGCTGTCCCATCCACATTATTTGTAATCTGTGGTTAGATTTCATCACGTGTAGATCTGGCAAGATCTTTCATTATACAAATGTACACCAAACGCGTCTTATTTAAAGGACAATAACTCGTGCACATGTTTCATTTTGATTCTAAAACCATTCTTATTTGAAACGCGTTTGCATTTTTTAACTGAAATAATATAAATTACTGTTACAGAACATTTTCTACCTTTACAATCTAATAATTTTTACACCAGCCATTAGCCTATTATATCAAAACTTTCAATTACTCACCACTTCAACATCGCTTAAAATAAGTTACCTTTATATATAAAAGTGAGCGTATGTATTGTAACTTATAAAACTGGATACGACAATCAAGTGTTACGAGCGAAACGGAGGTTGATTTTAGCAAATAATAAATCAATAAAAAGATGGTTTAAGGTTCTAAACCGAAGATTATGTGATGACGAGGAAAATGTAAGGAGAAACCAATCCAAAATTCTCTCAAATTCTCAAAAACAGTAGATTGGAGTAAAATTAATGATGGTACTACCTGTTACAAAAGACGGGAAACAAATTCCAAATGAAATAATTTCTTGATCATAAAAGAAGATAAAAGAGAGATAGCTAAAAGAAATAAGGCGGATAAACTTTCCAAAGAATATAAAATAGACGTTATCTAAAGAATTGCCTCGTCTATTAGTATATTTTCAGGTGGAAATAGATCTGAAAACTAAGTTATCATAACAAAAGTTACTTGGAAATTAAAATGAGCGCACTAAATTAAAATTGGTTTAAAATAATTAATACAAACTGACTGTCGACAATTAAAGCGATGTCTGAATAGATAACACTGGGCAACAAAATTTAAGATTTTTATTGTCACAAAATGAAAGTGGGTGATTTTTGGTAGTATTTTTTCTGCTGATTACGAATATAATTTTTAAATTTCTCTAGCACGCACAGTTTTCTCGTTTTACAATGAAACATTTTTAAATCATTCAGTGTTTGGGGCCTGGTAAATTTCCTTGCGGCCCCAAAATATGGAAACTTTAACATTGTAGCCGCTTCTCTTCACACCCATTACTTTACCATAGAAATCTCTATGTGCATAACTTGGAAACTTGACGTGATAGAAAAAAATCTAAACGCAGATTCGATTCTACCTATAAATTACTACTAAGAACTTTATCTGTGGTCTTTGTGCCAAAAAGTGTGTTGACTAGTGTAGTTAGAAATTTTATCAATTAAACAAGCGGTAAGTTAACGCAGAATACGCTTGAATAAGCTTCAGATTAAAACGCTATACAAGACTTGAAAGATTGCGAAATTCTTGGTAAAAACCTGGAAAGAGTTTTGTCTATGTATTAGATTAGAATTGAATCGTGAATTTCGCAAAGGGCGCATATCGGATATTTTCCAAAGATGGCTTCTTCGCCGTTTTCGCATGTACAGGGTTAACGTATAAAATATTAACGAAAAGGGTTTATATCTCGTTTCTTTGGTAAATAAAATGAGCCGTCATTTTTAAATGAATTCGAAAAGGACCCATCTTTAAGAGAATAAACCAATCATGCTTCACGTTGCCATGAGAATGATCAGTCACGGTTTCGCTGACGAATGAATGACTGGCATTTCTTAACGCGTCTGATGCCGTACATTGTTACATCATCATATTTCAACTATTGTTAATCGTACTTCTACCAATAATAAGCGCTAAATTTGGTTTATTTATGATGATGTAACAATGTACAGTATAAGGGTCGTACAAATGAAAACGAAAATTATTTATTTTATCCAAAGAGTATACAAGGAATTTAAAAATACTCTCCAAATGCGTTAAGAAAGTTATCCCACGGTGTAACAACGCGTGTAATTCCCTATTTAGAAGAAGTCTTTCGGTTACGTGTGGAACCATTCCAAAACCTCTTCTTTCACTTCATCGTCCGACTGAAACCTGCGGCTTTTCAAATGTTTCTTGAGATTCCCAAACACGTGAAAATCACATTGGGATAAGTCTGGGCTGTAAGATGGATGCTGTATTGCTTCCCAGTTGAACTCTTTGATGAGGTCTACCGTTGCTTTTGAGGTGTGAGGACGTGCGTTGTTGTGGAGAAGAAGCACTCCTTCTATAAGAAGTCCAGGACGCTTGCATTTGATGGCCGCGCGCAGTGCCTTCATTGTTTCCCCATATCGTGCTGCGTTAACTGTGGCGCCTTTTTCAAGAAAGTCCAGTAAAATAGGGCCTATGCGATCAAAACACACGGTCAACATCACCTTCCCGGTGCTGCTTACGATTGCTTTTGATTTTTTCGGGGGTGGTGACGACTCATAATGCTTCCATTGACGACTTTGCCGTTTCTTTTGGGCTAGAAATGAAAGCACCAAGTTTCATCCCCTGTAACGATTCTGTTGAGAAATCTCTCTCCTTCCTGTTCATAGCGAGTCAAATGTAGCTGGGACACGGCTATTCGAACTCCAAGTTGTTCTGATGTCAAAAGATGCGGGACCCATTGTGCACAGATTTTTCTGTAGTGCAGATGGTTCCTGATAGTGGAGTGAACAATTCCAAGACTAAGGCCAGTTTTAGCAACCACGACATCGATTGTCACTCTTCTGTTTTCCTTTAAGACAGCGTCAATTTTGGCTTTGGCATCATCCGTGATGGCGCGGTTTGCTTGTCCAGGTCGTTGATCATCTTGCAATGATGACCATCCATCCGAAAATATTGCTCCATACCTAAACACGAGTGAAGGTTAGGCAGTCATTTCCATAGACGTTCTGCATACGGCGATGAATTTCAGATACTGAAACTCCATCACATGTCAAAAAACGAATTCCTGTTTCGCTGACTCCAATTTGTTGTTTGGACGAAGCGATCACTGATTGTTCAATTTGCACGTGGGGTTTCGCAGTTGTTGAAAATAAAAACTTACGATCCTACACGTCGTCTTTTTTTTCCCCACACAAATTTTCGTTTTCATTTGGACATCCCTTATATGACGTTTCAGTTGTTTGGCTTTCATTCTAGGAGATGTCGGTTCTATGTTGCGCCTATAATTGTAAAAAAAAATATTAATAAAGATACTAATTTACAAAATTAATTTTTTAATAAAATAAGATAACATTATTTTTAGTGACTTTTAGTGATCGTTTTAGTGACAAATCTCGTTTTACACTTGGCAACACTGACGTGTCAGTGCGCAGTCGCAGATTGTTTTTGCTGTCAGCGGGTCGTTGTTGTTAAAACAAACAGTTTACATTTAATGATATGGATCGGTCTAGTACATCGAAGGATGAAACAAAACAAAAAAAAAAGTGTGCGAAATGATGAAATATAAAAGCATAATTTAATAAAACAAAAAAGCCCAAGTGAAAACCACATGGGAATAGAAATTCCTAGCAAAAAATCTGGAGATAATTGGAGATACGAAGTTTTTGAACTTTACATCAATATTTTATTATAAGTGTTAATGATTCTGAAACTGATTTTTGTTATACTCCGTACTTCCTTATATCAGGTCGTTCCATATCAAATATTGGATTTCGAGGTGGGTTCCGCGCTTCAACACGGTTTCCACGTTTAGTAGCAAGTACCCATAACAAAGTGGTACATCCCAGAGATAAACCTATCAGCGACCAGCTGCCTGAAATTTGCATGTCTGCGATGATATTTAATGGCGTTTGAACCCAAAGTAGATAGTTATGACTTCATACGAATTACGTGTGCTAATGCATTACGAGTTCAGGTTGACTTACACTCCATCTAACGCCTCTCGAAACATCAATAAGATATTCGGAGTAGGCACCATAAACGAACGTACTCTCCAACGTTGGTTCCGAAAATTCCGGGCGAGAGTGACGGACCTGGCAAATGAGCCACGCGGCAGACTGCCCAACGTGTTCAGTGACGCTGATCTGAAGCGATCTGTGGAAGAGCACCCGTGAAAAACTGTTCGGGACCTATCAGGGGATCATGCTGTATCAGTTTTATTTCCGTCAGGACATAATAAAAATAAAAAAACACCATTATTAATTTTTTTTGGCGTTATCGGCAAGCGGAAAATTAAAAATTTTCCTCTTCTTTCCACAGAGAGGACACTCTTTCAATGACTGTGACAGAAATTTTGCAACTGTCAAGCACAAAATCAGAAACGAAGATTGCTTATTCACTCACCAACTAAGGTAGCTTAAGATTGATTTAATACTAAGTAGCATAAACGTAGAAAAATTCAGTGTCGAAAACAAAAAATACATTCAGATATCACAGACTTCAAATCCTGGTGCAAAATTAACCTCAAACCAAAACTCTTGTTAGAAACGGGCTACGGGAAAAATGTCCCTATAAAAGAAAAGGTGTCTTTTCATGTTTCAAGTTTTTTTGAATTAGTTTTCGATCCTGTAGCGCCTGGAGAAATTTTATGTTGTCCTTTCATTGACAATGAAATAAACAATGACAGTTTTGTCTTGTCGAAAACAAAAGGCTGTTAAATAAAGATACAAGTTCGAAAAGTGATACGGAAACAAGAGTTTATTTGACTAACGCGTTTCGAGTATCATCATCTTCGGAGGCTATCCTGTTACCTCCAAGACATGGATATCCACGAAAAGGCTGTTGTGCAAACATTCCTACGATTGGAACATTTCCTTGTTACACTTTAAGTGCGCCAATTAATTTTTTAAAAATAAATGACCTACAAAAGTTACGCCAATATATACCAACACAATTTCTAGACTTTTACGTAAACATTTTAAATTGTTCGACAGATGCAGCGTGTGAACGAAGATTTCTAGTATAAAAAGTGGCGATTTCAATAAAAATGTGAGAAATTTCTAGCTGTTCTATTATTTGTCAAGTTAACATAATATAAGATTAGCATAATATAAGATTAAATAATAGTTTGGTACATTGAATTCATTAAATTAAAAATAATAATAAATAATTATATATAATAATGAAAATAATAAACAAACATACCGTGTGAGGCATTTATCTTGAGATAACTGAAATTCTCGGAAACTAATCATTGTACGAAAAAATGTCTAAATTCAAAAGTGTCTAAATTTAGCGGGGGAAATTCATTAATTAAAAAATTACCCCCCACACTTGTGAGGGGGGCTGGGGGGAGGGGGTAATCTTAAATTGGAACCCCTATTTTTAATGGTATATTCAGATTGTACAAAATATTCGACAAATGTTTTATTCTTGATGTATTTTCAATTGATCCAACCGTTTAGGAAATAGATGCCCTGAAAGTGTGGAACTTTTAAAGTTTTGAACCTAACGTTATCGATGAAGACAAAGAGATAGAAAGTGAGTCGTAGAGACATTGCTATTCTACTTTTTAATGGTCTTTAATAATCTGAAGTCAGAATTCAAAAATCCAGTATTTTTCAATACACACGCATAGACTCTGTCGCCATGGGACTGCTGCCCCCAAAAGTTTACTTGCGCACTCAAAAAATTTGAAAACTTGCTGTATTGAGCCTCGACCAGGAAAAAGCCTTCGTTAAAGTGAATCATGAATTTCTCTTTCAGTTCTCAGCACTGTATGCGTTTCGTCTAACTTCGAACTATCTAAAGGTGTCAGGCAGTGGTGAACTCTTTACCCACCTCCTGTAAAGGATAGAGAAAAAAAACCAATTGCAAACTTGTTCAGCATAAAAAAACAAACAAAACAAAAAAAATCATCCAAATCGGTCCAACCAATCACCCGCAATCACGTGGTGAACTGTTTGTAGCCTGCAAACAGTCACACTGCACAAACAAGTTACTTCAAAAAGTTTAAAAAAAAGGTTAATCAACAAAATGCTCGACGTGACGACCGTGGGCACCATAACACAATTGAGCACGGAACATAACTGACGCCAAAACATCAACAAGCATGGCTGGTGTCACTCCTCGGCATGCTTCCTGGATTCGTTGAACCAGAACCTCCAGTAGGCGGGCTGCGTAGCATAAACCTTGTCCTTCAGATATCCCCACAAGAAAAAGCCAAGTGGTGTAGAATCAGGGGAGCGGGGTGGCCAACGAACTGGTCCTCCTCGGCCAATCCATTGTTGTCCAAACATTTCATTTACACGAACGATTAACCCGTAATGTGGAGGAGCTCCATCATGCTGAAACCACGTGCGCTGATACGAGGCCAATGGCAAATTGTCAATGAAGTCTGTGACTACCACGTTAAGAATTTCAGCCCGGTAGCGTTCTGCAGTCAGTCTTCCATCGTAAAAATACGGTTCAACAACAGTGTCATTGTACAATCCACACCACACATTGATTCTCCAGTTCACTTGATGAGTTGCTTCTCGCAGACATCGTGGGTTTTCGTCTGCCCAATGATGATGGTTGTGCCTGTTGATAACTCCATCCCTGGTGAAAAGGCTTCATCTGTCCACAACACCTCATGAATGAAGTTTGGATTGTCATCCAGGCAGGTAAGTAACCAGTTGCAGAAGGCGGCCCTAGCAACATAATCCAATGACAGTAACTCCTGGTGACAATGAATATGGTATGAGTGAAACTGATGTGCGTGTAGAATGTTGAGAACAGTTCTCTGATGGCACCCAACATGTGCAGCAATTGCTCTGCTGCTTGTGTGGGGATTTGCAGCAACTGCAGCCAAAACTAGTGTTGTTGCATCCTCGTCGCCTTGTGCCCTTGGTCGTCCTCGTTCTGCATTAACATTTCCTGTAGCCTCGAATCTTATAATAATATGACGCATTCTTTGACGAGATGGATGGCGTTCGTTAGGGTGCCTGTCTCGATACAACCTAACTGCAGCATGTAGGTTTCTCCTTGCCTCTCCGAAGCAGAAGATCATGTTGACCATTTCCGGAACAGTGTAGTTAGCCATCCTGGAATTGTTCTGTCTTCTGTGTGCTGAAACATGCCTTTTATTTGCTTTTCCGTATGAAAGTGAATGAAGGTATGGTAATTTATGTTAATTTTTTGATTTGCATGCTTTACATGGCGGAAATATCAACATTCAGTTTTCCATGTGCTGTTAACTGTTTGTAAGCTACAAACAGTTCACCAGGTGATTGTGGGTGATTAGTTGGTCCGATTAGGATGATTTTTTTTTGTTTTTTTTTTTTGTTTTTTTTGCTAAACAAATTTGCAAATGGGTTTTTTTCTCTATCCCTTACGGTTTTTGAGATAAATTTTGAATGTGTCCTAAGTTGCATATTTGGGATGATGAAAAATGCACCATGGGAATGGCCACCCACAACTTCCTATTCACTGGATTCATAAAAATTGACATATCTGCTTCGGTTCAAAACATAAAAGGGAGGTTCAGACTTTTGTATTCACCCTATATATTCCATGGGCATTTATAAAGAAACTTTTGATTACTTTAGTGCTTCGACGAGGAGTTCCATCAACCTCGTCAAGTCTAAATGTAGCGCTATTGGGAAGCGGACTGTGGACTACCTTAGGAGTTTCCCAATAACATTGTGTGGTTAAATTACACTGCTGGGTTACAATTTCTCATTTTCTCCTGATACAGACTCATTACACTGACAACAAGTGATGATAAAGCGCAGTGCTCGCCTTGAAAAGCACCTTCGTTTACCAACATCCATGTTCACCGAGGCGAGATTCGTTAAAACTCATGTCCTTCCGATCTGAAATTCAAAATGTCTATTCACGTTGTCTTCGACTGAAGATCTTCGAAGGCTTAAGAGTAAAATTGTGTACTATGTGTGGGGAAATTCTGTGCGTCATCATCCTGTGCGAGGAATGTACTTCTTTGTTCGCGTCGAGAGAGCAAGGTTGGAGTTACCTGATGTTAAACGCTACCTGATTGCAGCCTGATTGGCTGCTCTGATACAGGTATTCCTCTTCCCTCCCTCTTTGTGGTCCAACTTTGTTTTCTCACACCTCGTCGGAAGGTGAATAGGCTTTCGTTACCATCCATGTTGCCAGTAATTATGCATCACTACCAGCCCAAGATGTATAAGACTTTTTCACTGGACATAATGCCATTTATACCCGTTCTACGCCAGCTAGATCCACAAGATTGGGGGCATTTAAGATTACCATGGTTTTAACGGCAGTCCCACCTGGGGAGACGACTGATATCGTTCGCCTCCAACCTATTTATCCATGGGCAGCAGTCATGAAGATCTTTAAAACCATTGCGTGTGAGTGCATGTTATTCAATTATCAGTGGAGACTTCTGCACCATGGATTCTGCTCTCTCAGTCAGCTCCATCGATGGGGGGTGGTCGGATCTGCTGGTTGTGTCGTTTGTGGCGAAGTTGAGACGATACAGCATATTTTTTACGAGTGCTCGTTCGCACAAGCGATCTGGGTACGTTTAAGGAAACATTATGGACTGGTGCATTTTACTTAGTCTGTACGCTTCTTATTGATGATTCTATCGGCGAGACTCTGAAATCGGACCTAGCCGTATCTATTGCCTTCTTCATCAAAGAATTATTGACATCAAGATGGCTTAGGTCATAAGGCACTTTTCCATCGACCTCATCCATTTGGAGGAAAGTAGCCTGACAATTAAGATCTTTCTTATTCCTGGAATGGTCGCGGCTAGGTCCGTTTGCGCTCAACAAACGTTTTGCAAAATCTAAACGTCTCTGCGATGGAAGATCTGATGTTTCCTCTAGATTTTTAATGTCTCGCCGGTGGGCGAATGAGCATCGTTTTTGAGGCGTTTACATAAGCGCAGCAGTCCTTTAATAGACTGCGCGATTCTTATGGCATGAGTGCCCAGGCGCCTGATATTATGAAATTAAGATCTGAAGGCGCATGCCGAGGCAACACCACCATCTCAGCTACAACAGCAGGAGCGGAATCGAATGGTAGCCAAGATTCTGAGAAATCCGGGGAAAGCAAGGCAGCGAAACTTTGTTAGGACCTCTACCTCGAAACAAGAGAGGAGCAAGCAAGTTCGTCCAGCTGCATGGAAAACCCAGAAAGGATTCTCAGCCAGGCAAGACATTAAGTATGGACTTAATACTGTTTCAAACATAGAAATCGATTCTCGGGATAGGCAACCGGCTCGAAGCAGAAAGATCTCTCTCGTAAAGTGTGGTTCCCACATGCGTAAAAACAACGGCAGAAACCACAAAGCAGAAAATTTTTATGACGTCAATTCCTGGTTTCGTCTCTTCTGCCCGACTGAAAATTTCTGCTTTTAGGAGTTGGGTTGAGTTCAACTTTTGTGGCAGAAGCAGGGCCGAAACTGTTGCTCAGCCAAAAGAAAACGGCCTCTGCAATGACATCACAGTTACGTCCTCTCTCTCTCTCTCTCACAGAATAAAAATGTCGGACGCTCAGTTCAAAAAAGTGAAAAGGCCGAGAAAGAACTTGATGAAACGCTAATAGATGAGGTGTGATTTTTAAATATATTAATACAATTGAATTAATCAAAATAAATTGAATAAACAACATTTGAATACAAAAATTCGATATGATGATTGATAAGGAATGCACCTATGTGCAGTCGAAGCCGGCCCTTTAGATCGTTCGAGTGCATTTGTGTTGGGCAAGAACTACAACAATGGATGGCGCTGGGGTAGCACACTTCTGCTGTCTCATCCTTTTGAGTTTCTGCCATGTGGGACACCTCCAGGAGCAGAAAGTAAAAAGGCAGAAAATAATCGTCCTGGTTTCTGCTCTTTTGTTTTCTGCTAGTGGGAACCACGCTTTACAGGGTGAAAACCTCGGCGCCCAGCGATTCTGTACGCTCGTCATCATCGTTTCTCGCCACAGAAGAAGGGGCATTTCGAAAGGAAGACTAAGACTACGTTCGCACTAGGAAACTAGTTACAAATAGAACTAGTTTCTTTTCTGGTTCCAGGTGAACCAGTTCTAATTGAACACTAGTTTTATCATCCTCCTGTTCGCACTGGAAATCCTGTTTAGAGGTGGAAATCCAGTTCCAGACACAACAAACAGAGCGTGCCCTGGAATGATTAATTCTTCTTCATCGTTATTTAAAGAAGGCGCTTTTTGTTTTCCAAATTTAGTTTCGCCATTTTTCCACTTTTCTTGATTTGTTTGAGATTGAGAACACTGTTGTTCGGTAGCCATTGTGTATTTATAATCCGTGATCGTATCGCTATTCGTGAAGACTTATGGGAAAACTACCCAGATCCAGTTTGAGAAAACTACCCAGATCCAGTCTGGAAACCCCAGTTCCAGAGCCGAAAGAACTAGTTCTTCTTACACCCAGTTTTGTTCGCATTTCACTGATAAAACTAGTACCTCTGATAGAACTAGTTTCTTTTGGCTAGTGCGAACGAGCCTTTAGGCATTTCGAAAGGCATCGTAGTCGAATTTCGGCAAGGGAACAAGTTCGCCACGTCGAGAGGGATAACGATCAGGCAAGGGCTCGTAATTGTACTTATAATAATGAAATATTAGAGTCTTCTGTTTTCAAAGGGAAAGACTCCTTAACGGATCCAATTCTCGTATCGGAACCAAGCCCTTCGAGCTCCAATACCTCGTCAGAAGAATACGCCACGCCGAGCACTAGTTTGGATACGGGTGGAATTCTCACGTCTTCACTGCGTTTGGATTCCATTGGAGAGGAACCAGTCAACGCGTCCAACAGACGACTCGGTAGCGCTACGATTCTTCAAACCAACCCCCAGCACGCAATCCACGCCGATCCTGAAGAGACGGACTCCACGCCCAGGCGAGGTGTTCTACCATCGTTGATTCCTCAGACCAACAATTTTGCAAGCTGCGGCCGCGATGAGATCTCATACCGAGATAGAACATTTCAACTCTTCTAAGATTGATTCTTAACTTGTTAGCATTAGAACATTGACCCGTTTAAATGGAAACTTTATTAAGATATTGAAAGTGATGATTAGATTTGCAATTTAGATTTCACTATGATATACCAAGTTAAAAGACAATTGTTCTACGCTAAGCCTCATTAGCTTAACTTAGTTAGGACTAAGTAGAACATTGAATTAATTGGTGGCTTTTTCTTTATCAGAATCTGGACGCCTGCTCCCAAACCCGATTGGGTCGCAGTTTTCCAAGTGTATGGTGACTAGGCAGTATACTTACTCGTTTAACGGTACCATCGTCAGGACCCACCTCGAATACTTTTGGATACCTGGCAATTCTTCCCGGACCATTGTTATCAAGCCCAGGGGTCAAGAAGCCAGCACTTGTTAAATTTATCTCATTGAAATTGTATTCGGAAAATTTGATATTTGGATAATAATAATATTTTTTAAAAACTTACTTCGTCTCCCCCTCCTCCTTTCTTTGTTTACGACTCATGCTAGCATCTGGGGTGCAATTCAAGGGAAACTTCTTAAAGCATTATTACAAGTCGTGACAGAGGGTTTTTTCTGATTAACGTTTGGTAAAACTTATATTCACACAACTTTTTAATATAAGAATTTACTAAGGTATATTTTTCTTTCACAGGTATCTGAAACATTAATGATATGTTTGATGAAACAACTACATCTGTTTGTAAGTTATTTATTTATTTTTTTATTTATTTATTTATTTATTTGTTTGTTATTTATATGTTATTTATTTGTTAGTCATACAAATTGATTCTCTATTTTAATGTTATGTAATTTTCATAATAGCAATAATTAAATAAAGAAATATATAAATTAGAATACGAAAGTTTTAACGGAATGTCATGGACTTTTAATTACTTTTAATTAAAATCATTAATTAACCATCAAAATACCCAGAGGTTTAAATGTTGTGTCAGATTAAAGAGGGAAGACACAAATTCATTAAAAATAAATTTAATTGAATTCTTAATTACAATTTGTGTAAATATGAATTGCAAGATAAATTTTAAATCTTTACAAGTGATATTTGTAGAGCAGAATATACACTGATAATTGGCCAACAAAGCTTCCTTTCAAGCACTAATAGGCGATAGGGACGAAAACGTCTTTGTTGAATCTCAGGGAGGAGCGAACCGAATCGAACTGTGGTACCGCAAAACGGGAAAGCGGTATCCATGAAAGGTAAGTCGAGCAAGGACCCTCCTGCTCAAAGAAATAAATAAAAGATTAGAAACGTGTTGAACAATCCCTAAATATTTAAGAGATTAATTAAGAGATCATATAAAAATCGACCATTAACAAGCGAGAACAGAAAAGTTACAGCGGAAGTAAACGTAAATTATACTGCCGCTTGAACAATGGAAAGCAGCCAAGCTGAGCACCAAAGAAGTGGCTGGCTTCGCTTCGTCGTGGCTTGCCGAACGGACGAGATGGCGGGAAATCCTTCCGGGTTACTGTATCCTCTATACCCGGTTCGACCGATTCGCTGCAATTTCCTTTGTCGAAATTCTTCAAATGAACTCGCAGCCGCTGGGCAGCTAACATCTTCAAATTGGCGTAGCTGAATCGGCTCCACGGAGTCCACGAAGTCCGTCGTGGCGATATTAAATATCGGCGCAGAAAACGCTGTCTTGAACGCAGGAAGGCGTGACTCGGCCGGGGATCCTTCCTCCACCTCAGCTGTCTTCGTGACACAAACCGGAAATGAGTCCTTTAATAGATTATAGCTGCAAGGGCAAGTTGCAAAATTATAAACATAAAATTCTTTAAAGTCAATATTCTTCCGAGAGCGCAAATGAGTTGCTTTGCTGTCGTGCCCAGCAAAGTAGGAAAAACTCGACGGATAATTATTCTTTAAATGAAAATGCTTCAAAGAATTATTCATGAAAATTTTAGTACTAAACGAGATAGTTCGATTACTTGTCAAATAATCATAATCCTTCTATGATTATGCTTGTCACTTGCCCAGGAATTCTTCCTTCTGTTGAGACCCGGGAGCACCTACGCTGCTGACTGCCATGAGAAGTCCTCAATGCCTTCGAATGTATTCCAGTCTCAGCTTTGCCCCGGCGGGAGAAGATATTCTGGCTTCGCTGGTGACACCGCTCGTTTCTTCCGTTTGCTTCGGTGAAACTCTATGTGAGAAAGTAGGCATTAAAGTTCCTACAGACGTTGGATCCCGAGCCTCCACGCCACCAATGCTTCTTTCGAAGTTTCACGATTCCTGGTCGCTCGTCGTTGCTTAAGGGAATCCGTCTTCCAAAGTTCGGCCGCAGCCATCAACTTCTTCGACTCGGCAAGAACTCCAAACTTTCTGCCTTTTGCCTGCTTCCTGGTCTCCTTATATTCCCCCTTAATTAGCTCATTGGCTAAACAATTATTCAACACCAAAGGGCAAGAAGAATCACAGCTCACGCGATTCTGGACTAGTCCATCCTCGCACGGTGATTCAGAGTTCGAACCGCGCTTACTCTATCGTTTGCTCGGGTTCGATTTCGGTTCGCTCTCTTGCGTCACGCCATCAAAAACATAGCCAACTAAAAATACTGGCTATGATCAAAAACTGCTCTTGAACACCTAACGCCATCTGTTGGAGTGACACTGAATTAAACTAGATAATAAAGAATTATGATGGTCTCCAAGAGAGTTTTTAGCAAATACGGGTGCCCGAAAAAGAAATTATAATTTCACTTTGTTTGATGGATCATTATGTGGCAAAAAACTTATGTTTTACTGAAGATGTGCATTTATGGTCCCTTAAAGATACATTGTAATGCCTCTTCTGTTTTCCTTAAATGAATAGCTATCGTGAAGGTACAGAATATGATACGGAAATTTTTATTTCACAATTACGGAACGGTGAGTACAGAGCTGCACAGCCAGATATCCTACAAAGTGTTTGGGAAGAAATTTGCTTTCACTCGGATGTCTGTCATATTAGCAATGGCAGTTACGGCCAACCAAAATGACCGCTCGAGTTAAGACTCGATATAATTTATACATAATGAATCATCAGTAATTACACTGTTCTACATCAAATTCCTCCAGTCCATAAAAATATGATTTCACCATGTTCTTAAGCGTGCGGAACACGAATGTGAAGCCCAAATTTTTCTACCACATATGATTTTCTGGCAGAACTCATTTGTCAAAAAGTTTTTCTGAAAATTCAAGCTTAATGTTATTTGCGAAAGCAATAGACAAGAAAGGAGAAGATTTTTTTACGTAGTTGATTTAAAAATTCCACCTATTGATTGGTTTGTTGGTTGGCTGTTGTTTTTACGGGCACATAAACTACGTGGTCATTTGTACCAAACTCGAAAGTTGTAAAAAAAAAAAAAAAGAACGAAAACATAAAAATTCTAAAAGAGTCTACGGAAGCAAAATATCATTACAATTCAATCACCAAAACGCACCACGACAACTCGCATAAGATTTAGAGAACTCGTACATTAAATGAATAAATAAAAAAATATCACTAATGATTAAAACGGAGGTAAAAATACACCAAATATATACAATCTAAAATAATTAATTATTTGGTGAATTCTTAATAGCAAATATACCAAGTAATATTCTAGGGCTTTTCTATATATCTCATTTTCTGAGATAGTGACTTCCAGTTCAGAGGATGATCAGTTTATTTCTGTGTATTCCTGGTGCGTTTTATCTTAGGGAGTTTCGCCTCTTCGTTTAGCTTAATTATGACATTCTTTTGTACACTCTGGCGTCTTTTCACACTTCCATTTCTAGATCTTTTGGCTTTTGTGGTGTTAATCGAGTGTTAATCCTTGATGGTGAATATGGCCGTTAATATCTCTAACAACTTGGTCCTTCAATTCCTCCAAGATTATCTCATCATTCAACCTCCTTTAACTCTCTGGAAGCAACAACACCCCTACTAAAGTTTAGGGCGGAGTAGAAGTGCGCACCGACAGCTTGCATATAACACTAGTCAACATACATTTTGTAACTAAGACCATACACAATGTTCTTACTAGTAATTTGTATGTAGAATCCGAATCTGCTTTTAGATTTTTTCTATCACGTGACGTTTCCAAGTTATGCACATCGAGATTTTTATGTTAAAATAATGGGTGTGAAGAGAAGCGGCTACAATGTTAAACTATCCATATTTTGGGGCCGCAAGGAAATTTACCAGGCCCCCAACATTGAATTATTTAAAAATGTTTCATTGTAAAACAAGAAAGCTGTGCGTGCTAGAGATATTTAAAAATCATATTCGTACTCAGCAGAAAAAATACTACCAAAAACACACACTTTCATTTTGCTACAAGAAATATCTTAAATTTTGTTGGCCAGTGTAATTTTCTTATACCAACAATAAAAAAAAATTCCTCAAAAGATGTTCCATCCACATTTCTAGAATGATAAACCTTGGGTCTTCACACATCATTACTCCTTTCTCTTTCCTTTCCTCATTAGAAACATTAATAATAATAAAAATAATAAAAATTTTAAATTTAATAATAATGAAACAACAACAGGACTAAGTCCCACCAGATAAACTGGGGGGAAGGCCCCAAGTTGTCCCCCAACAGGCGAGAAGCCCAAACCGGGGTTAGTGAAAAAAGGATAAAAGTATGACAAATAAAAACAAAAACAAAAAACAAAAAAAATTAAAGACAATTAAAAATAAGACAAAAAAATAAATAAAAAGAAAGGGGAAAAATAAATCGAGAAAAGGTAAGTTAAAATTAAGTAAAGAAGAAAAAGGAGAAGTTAAAATTTTAAGTAAATAGAAAAACATGAGTATCATGAGACGTCTCGAGGTCGATGTTATTAATATCCTCCAAATAATTATTGATAATTTTCGTAATTGGGTTCAAAAGCGATATTTTGGTCCTCCATTTCATTAAGGGGTTAATAACAAAACCTCGACGTGTCTTTCTCAAACTAGTAATGTTAAAATCGTTAATTAAAGAGAGAACACTTAATTTAACATGAAAAACACTAAGTAAAATGTTAAGAAGATATCTACTAAAAATATCATTAATATTAAACACATAACGATTAAGGGAAGTTTGATTATGACAATTAAAGTTCTTAATTAAAAAGGCCTTAAAACTAAAAAGTTTCTGCTGGATGCTGGAAATGGCCTGCAAGTTACCGCCGTACCAAATCCAAGCGCAATAAATAAGCCTCGGAACGACAAAGGCCTTAAATAATAAAAGTAACGTCCGAAAAACAGTGAATGGTTCTTTTAATTAAACCAAGGCGGCGCGAAATATCCAGCTGAATTTGATCGATGTGATTAATAAAAGAACAATTGTCGGCAAAAACCACACCCAAATTCTTAAAACCATTAGACCTGGTCAAGTACTCTCCAGCAATTTGGTAATCTCAAATAATAAAGGCGCGGTTTTGCGATGAAATGAAACTACGCAAGACTTTTGGGCACTGAGATCAAGCCCATTATTTACCGACCACAGCGAAACCAAAGAAAGGGATTCCTGCAGAACCCTACAGGAATTCCAATTATCAATAATATGGAATAACTTGATGTCATCCGCATACAAAAGAATTTGAATAGAGAGATGCTTAAAAAATGCGGAAGATCGGCAATAAAGATATTAAAGAGTAATGGGCCCAAAGGAGAACCATACGGGACCCCACTCTCAATAGGGTAGACAGGGCACGATGACTTTTGGAATCTCATTCTGAAGTATGTACCCGTCAACACAGATTTAAACCAAGCAAGTGCTGAAGTCGACAAGCCAATGTAGTTAACTTTACGAGCAAGAGTTGGATGTTCACTCTATCAAAGGCCTTGGAAAAATCCAAAAATAAAGAATCAACTTGTTTCCTAGTGTTAACGTGTACATTAAGATGATGAAGGAAGAACGCTAAGTTGGTTTGAGTAGATCTCCTAGGCCGAAAACCGTGTTGTACGTCAGGTAGGTGAGGATCAATGTAAGTAGATAATTGATCAGCAATAAGAGTCTCTAGTAGTTTAGCAAGAAATGAAATTAAAGTAATAGGCCTATAAGTCAATTTATATTTCGCGTCAGATTTCTTGGGTATCGGCTGAATCAAAACTAGCTTCCAGGCATCAGGGTAACGCCTTGAATTCACAGATACATAAAATAAATGAAGTATGGGTAAGATCATTGCAGTGAGACAACCTTAAAAAATAAAGTCTGGGATATCGGGATAATACTTTCTCTATATGCAGACACCTTATTCGCACGATCAACAATTTGCTGTGCCGAAAACGGCTGGAAAATAAAATTCTTGTTGGTCTTGATCCAGCAGTCATTGAGCAGCGGATTGTCTGCAGTAAAATTTGCCATATTATTCATCGTGGACGCGAAAGATTGACCAAGTTCTGCTAATTTGTCTTTATCGGGGGTCTCCTTACTTAATTTATTACAATTAAGAAGTTTTTCTGGAAATATCCCAGAACGACATAGGAGACTATTCTTTATTTGTGATTCCAGACTGCTAAAATAGTTTTTCCGATCCAATAACCAACTCTTTTTAAAGCTTCTTATGGTAGACTTGAATCTTTTATGTAAACATTGTTTTAAGGACCAATTGAGACGAGTTTGCTTAGAAACCCAATTAGGGAAAGATAATGGAGATTTCTTATATATTCCTTGGGAGCTTTCATGGTTAGACGTATAAAGAAGTGGAATAGATTTTGTAATAGCTCCAATTAGTACATAAGTAATATTATTCCAAATTTCATTGACATCGGAAGACGCTAAAAACCTTCGCCAATCATTGTTGGCCACAATTTGATAAAGACCCTGATAATCACCTTTAATAAGATTAAAAAGAGAGGCTCTGAATTTAAAATTCTCAGCTAATGTGTTATTGAAAGAAAGTAGCAAAGGTCGGTGGAAATCATCTACATCGACGAGGGCGCTCTCCGCGATTTCAACAAATAAGTCCAAATTGGAGAAGACCTTGTCAAAGTTATCGCCAAATTTGTTTAGAACGAAATTAAAATTGGAAAGATCCAATTCTTTAATCCAAAAATGGCAAGCAATTTTCTGTGTTTAGGATAAAAAGCTTCGTTCGAGTTTTCTCTAAAATCTGAGTAGTTGAAGTCGCCAAGTATAATACAGTCTGAAGATGAGTGGATAATAAAATTTGAAAGTTCATTCAGGAAAACCTCAAAGTCATACGTAGGCAATAAGGGTGGAATGTACACATTTAAAATGCATAAAGTATTAAGTCTATCAAAAGTACTCTTTCTCATGACATCAACTCCAACAATGTCAATGCTGTTGATGGACGTATTAAACAAGCATTACTTGCTTTAATTGAGTTTGGAATGGTGATTAAAACTCCGCCGCCACGTTGCTTAACGAATCTGTCGCACCGAAACACATTAAAATCATTGCCAAAAAAAGCATAAAATCTGAAACTGTATCGTTATGCGACGTCTCCGTCAAACAGAATACAATATGAGCATTCTTAGTTGTAAAATCAAAGGTCTGTGATTGTGGGTAACCGTCGCACATTTTGTTATTAAATGTGGCTATGCATTATTATTAGAAAACCTTCCTCTGGGCTAGACTCAATAATTTGTCTTTTATGTAGTTTGGCAAAATATGGTAAGTAAAACACTCTCAGGCCAGATAGATGAATCAAATAAGGTAGCAAAATCGTTTGGCTTTACAAAAAGAATAAGAGAAGCGTAACTCTGTAATTTAGATCTGATCTTAATACATTTACCTAGCTCAAGCGCAAGAAAAACCGAAGAGACGAACTCACTAATCTGATTGGAAGTGAGATTGGGTTGAAGTCTTGAAATAAATAATTTCTTCTAATATTGCAAATTTTGATTGAAAACCTATAACAACAATAATAATAATAATAATAATAATAATAATAATAATAATAATAATAATATTAATAATTGTTATTTATTGTTTTCCATAAGAGATGATAATAGATCTTCAGCCCCCTCTTTCCCCAACCACTATCAAGCCCAACAAGGGGATGCACACTGACATCATGTCATGTCACCAGATGGAGCTGGCGAGCAAAATTCCATTTGATGACATAACAGATGGTTCTAGGTTAATTAATAACCATACAAAAGATAAAAGTAGGGTGTTAAGTCAACAGATGGAGCTAGGGAATAACAGCGCATCTGATTGCGTAACACGTAAAGCCAGGTTGGCAGGCGGCCAAGGCGACAAGAGGAGCAAGTGTTGTAATAGCTCGTTACCTGCAAATAAAAATAATAATGGAGCGGGCCAGAAGCGTAGAAATCGCATCGGAGCGCGTCGATTGGCAGCGCATATTTGCATAGGTGATGAACTAATTAAGGGCAAATATAAGGCAACATCTGAGATACGAGAGGGCAGAAAGTGTTCAGATTCCAGCATTGACTTAATATTTTGAAAGGAGACAAAGGATGGACGAATACCGATATCAGCAGCTGAAGCGAACGTAGGTAATCGCAAGGTTTCTAATGACTATTTGAAATTAAGTTTTTCCAGTGAGAAGCGGAGTTGTCATCGAGAAAAATGGAACAGATTTCAGCAATGCGATATAACTCCTAATTTGAAGGTAAAAGGAGAAACGACTTCAGTCTGCGGATACTGGCCATCTACTCCCAGTAATAAAAGAATTTCTGACACTTGCTCCGGGCATTTCGACCGACAATTGGAGGACCATCTACGTTCAACGCTTGCGGTCGACGAATTAGAAAAAGTCCCACCCTCGAGGGACCCACAGGACCTATAATTAAGGCAAGCAATTCGCCCGTTAAAAACCTAAATTGCGACATTGTATTTTTTCGGCTAAATCAAAGTCCGGACCACCCTGAAGAAAAGAATCATTGTCATGGCCCATCAGGGAGAGAGCAGCGACGGCATTGATTCAAAGGATCATCGTCATGGCTCATCATGTCATTGTGTGGAACATCCCAGAAACTACACCAACGACAGGGAAGGAAGCTGTTCTACATTAGCGACCCATGAACTTTGTGTGTCGAACTTTCCAGGTGCATACGACGGCATTGATTCAAACCTCAAATGACTATTGGAGGCCCTACCCGAGAAGACGTCGAGAGGAACAGAGTGGTTGCAACGTACTCTTTCCCCCCCATATTACTTATTCCGGGACGGTCCAGTGTCACCACAGCTTTATCCCGTACGTCCAGCAAGTGGAAGGAAGACATCCGATTGCAGCTTGTGGATTCCCCACTTGGCTTGGCTTCCTGCTGTGGGAGGTATGCCTTCTGTATATCTCGCTATTATTAAACTCTCATAGCTTAGTCTATATTAAAAGTCGCATTAATTGCCTTGCTCTTAATTTGTTCTCATCTTTTGCGTCTGCTTGTTATAGTTGATTTTACGAGAGGCGATTGATAAATAAGGTCTCCATGGCTGTAACTTTTTTATTTGTTAACCGATTATCAAAATTCTTTTTGTATCTTATACTCACATTTGTCCTCTATGTAATGCACTATTCACTTTTCGACATAGTCCCCATCCCTTTCCACGCATTGCACCAACGCGTGACTAGTTGGGTGAACCCGTCGGAGAGGAATTCCGGAGTTGTTGTCGACACCAGGATTGAATGGCAGCTTTGGACCCTCTTCTGGAGTACGATAACATCCGCCCGCACACGAGTCACCATACACCAGAAACGTTGCAGCGCCTACAGTTCAAAGATGAAAAATTGCAGTTCAAAAATGAAAGACTTTGCACATTGCGACTTTCACCACTTCCCAAAGAAGAAAGACCCCCTTAAGGGACATGAGTTGGTTCTGACGGCGAGGTAAACGCTTCCATTCAATCCTGGTGTCGACAACAACTCCGGAATTCCTCTCCGATGGGTTCACCCAACTAGTTACGTGTTGGCGCAATGCTTGGAAAGGAATGGGGACTATGTCGAAAAGTGAATAGTGCATTACATAGAAGACAAATGTGAGTATAAGATACAAAAAGAATTATTGATTTAAGGAGTTTAAATGATTAATTTAAATTTAAAATGAATTTAGTCTCCTTATAATGGGGAAAATCGTGAAATAATAAAAACAAAATCATCTCCCATGTTTTTCAAGATTGGTGACTTTAATTTAAATTTTGTTTTTATTATTTCACGATTTTCCCCATTATAAGGAGACTAAATTCATTTTAAATTTAAATTAATACAAAAAGAATTTTGAAAATCGGTTAACAAATAAAAACGTTACAGCCATGGAGACCTTATTTATCAATCGCCCCTCGTAATATCATTTTTCTTTTTTATTGCGATAGGCTGGACCTGATCGTGATTTACCTTTATGGTTGCCGCGTTCCGAAGTAAGCGGTGCCAGGTTTCCTCATCCGTTCCTCTCCACTTTGCGGCCCAGCGTTTGAAGTTACAGCTACAATCCTCGCCGCCCAAGATTAGACGTATTAGCCATGCGCACTCTATAAAAATGTTAATATTTGTAATTTCAAGTTACAAATCTTACATTGTATTGTTTTGATTTGCCAACCTATTAAAGGTATTCAATATAAATTGAATATCTTCCCTCTTTTCCGTCACTGTCACGTCTTCCTTAACTCTGGGTGGTAAAATTAATTAATAATTTTTAATCAGTGGTCATAAGAACGTGACACACCAGAGACCCGACCAGCCTATTAAAGAAACACTGACAACACTAATCCACATGACAATTTTTATTGACTCAGATGTACATTTCGGAAACCAAATTTCCTTCATCAGTCATAGAATTTTGGTTTCCGAAATGTACTTCTCAGTCAAGAAAAATTCTCATGTGGATTAGTGTTGTGTTTCTTTAATTAGTATATTGGTGTCCAGTTTCTGGCTTTTTATTGTTTAATCTGAAGGGGTTTAGTTTCACGTTCCCGTCTTTCATAGTACTAGGACCTCTCTTCCTCTGAATACGGGTCACCGCGCGCGAAAAACACACGGGGGGACGTATTGGTGAAACTGGAAGCTTAGGAAGCCTCTTTTGCGAGCACTGGAGTTTTGGGCAGGTTCACAACTGACCGGACACTTTTATTCTGGCTCTTTATCTAAGGCCTTTCTGGCGTGGATGTTCTATCCAAACATAGTCTTTAGCATCATTGAGGCATTCAAGCTCCTCTAACATGTCAAAGCAGTTAGTACCCACGGTGGGGGTTTCTGAGTGTTATTTACCATTTTCAGTAAATATTATTATACATATTATACGATTATTTTGGATGACTTTCTGTATTATATTATTCTCTAACTCCAAGAATTACCGGGCTGGAAACTGCTTCGAAGAAAGTGACACTGTATCATGTATAATATCTTGAAGAGTTATTAGTCCTTATTTTTGCCACGTTCCTTGGCATGTTTTTAAGAAGGGGATTAAGAAGGGGATGACTTTCAGATTATACAATGTTCCGTGGATTTTTGCGCATTCTCCCAATCGATAGGCAGTTCAGTAATAGATGGGTCGGCCCTAACTGCCTCACAAAACAATCCAGTTGATTCCAATATGGGTTACCGATCAAGTTTGTGTGGGCCAGGGGAGAGGTTATACATGAACTCTTTTGAGCCAGTTCCTGATAGAAGCGGAAAACACGAAATAGTGCATTATCGTCTTGCAAAATTCAACCTTAGGAGCCATCCATAAATTACGTCACATTTTTTTATGATAGGAATTTCATTTACTGAAAGAATAAAGGTCTGGAAATAGCGATGTGGTAGCGGTATATTAATTGTTCTAAGCGTTTTGGGGAAATCTCATCAGGAATTATTATCAGGTAGTGATCATAGTTCCTGATGATGAGATTTCCTCGAAACGCGTAGAACAATTAATATACCGCTACCATATCACTATTTCCAGACCTTTATTTTTTCAGTAAGTTACACAGCGATATAGACCATCATGCAACCTTTAGGAATTTCATGAATTTTGGACTCCTTCCCCGTCCTTGTCACAGATTGTCACACTTCGGTGACCCCCCTCCCCTGGTGTGACGTCACATATTTTGCTATTTTAAATTTAGAAATTATTATTTATATATTTCTATTTAAAATCTTTTTCATAAAATTCAACAATAAATCAAAATTTTAGAAAATTTACAAAGCATAACCAATCAAATGAACGATCAAAATTTAATCATCTTGTGTCCATGGACTTTGAACCCATTCCTTTATAATACTTATGACTAGCATATCAGTTTCTTCGTTCTCGATTTGGATAATGTTAGGAAATTCGATGTGTCAACATCATCTTCATCCAAACATAGCATTCTCATCGTTTATAAAAGGAATTCTTTCCTGGCAAGTCCCAAAGGCGGCCGATGCGCTGACCTAAAAGTAAAGCAAACGTGAACTCGCGCGACCGCCATATGTTAAAAGGTGATACAAACAATTTTAAACCTTATAATACGAGAGTGAATCAAAAAGAAAGTTACACTTAGCACCATCTGTGGTCAAAGAGTGCCGACATCAATCGCCGTTTTTAAGGATGTTCCCTGTATGTCTATAATTTCACCGTGTTCACGTGTTTACTGCGTACACAAGAGTATTGTTGTCATGGCGCCACAACTGGTTGTACACTCCAAGTTGGAGATCGCGGAGAAATCCGTTTTTTGTGGGCAAAAGGTTTAAATTGCACTGAAATCCATAGGGAAATTTGCAGTGTCTAAGGGATAATGTGATTCCTCGTCCTGCAATTGTGAAGTGGTGCCAGCAGTTCGAAAATGGGCGCTCAGATTTGATGGACGAATACCGCACAAGAAGACCATCCACGTCCAACACTCTCGAGCACATTGCCCGCGTTAATGATTCTGGACAATCGACGAATCAGAATTAAAGAAATCGCCAGAACGTTTAGTATTTCTTATGGGTGTGTGCTGACATGTTTGAGAAACGCTGGAGCGGATTTTTACCGCAGCGGCACGGAAAAGTTAATTTCACGTTCACACAAGTGTTTACAATTGTTGGGTGAATATGTAGAAAGTTCAGTATTCTTGGGTTACTTGTGATACAGTGCGTCCCATAATCGTAGATCCACCACCAATTTTGGACATATTTAACGGCAACATAATGTAGGAATGCTTATCTCGAAACTATGAATTCAGGAACTATTTCAAAGCAAAGTAAACACATATTTATTTCAAAAATGCCACGCAATAAATTAACAAATGAACATTAGCATTGAGAGGTAGTCCCATAATCTTAGGTCCACCCTACCAAAATCTTGGATGTAGCCCAGAGAATGCATTGAAATATTTGCATATTTGTTAGAAAACACATAGCAGCCTGATCTCCGTATTCCATCAAAATGGCACATGGTGAGCCGCTGAATGAATATGAGAGAGGGCAAATTGAAGCATTCAACAGTGAAGGATATCCTGGCTGCCAAATAGCTAAGAAGATAAAATGCTCTCACAATGTGGTCAACAATTATTTGAAGCTGGGAGTTCTGTATGGCAAAAAGAAGTCATCTGGGCGCCCAAAGAAGACCACAGATCGTATGAAGAGGAACATCATAAAACAGGTTGCTTCAAACTCTGCATCATTCCGGCAAATTGCGCAATCAACTAACATTCCAGTATCAAAATCAACTGTTGGGAGGATTGTGAAATCGAATCCGAACATTGTTTAAGCCATCGAAAGCCATCACCACCTCTGAAATAGACACACAAGCAGAAAAGACTTGACTGGGCCAAAGAAAGAATTCAGTGGACCGGTCAATGGAAGAATATAATTTCTTCCAACGAAAAAAATTCAATCTCGACGGTCCAGATGGATTCTAATATTACTGGAGTGATATCCGAAAATCTCAGCAACTATACTCCAAAATACAACAAGGTGGAAGAAGCGTCATGATATGGGCAGCTTTCTGTGGTTGTGTTAAGTCCCCTGTTGTTTTCATTACAGATTGAATGAAAGCAACAGATTATCAGAATATGCTAGAGGATAACCTTCTGCCCTTGATAGAAAAACTGAACAATTCTCAAGTAAAATTTCAACAAGATAATGGATCTGTGCTTACAGCTAAGGCAACTTTTGAATGGTTTCTCTCCAATGGTGTGCCCATTCTTAACTGGCCAGCTTTATCGCCAGATCTCAATCCCATAGATAATCTCTGGGGTTACCTAGTGAGAGCCGTTTACAAAGAAGGGAAACAATATTCTTCTATTGCGGGCTTGAAAACTGCAATCATTAAGAAATGGGATAACATTCCTACAGAAATACTGGAAAATTTGGCATTATCAATGCCAAAATGATTATTTGATGTTGTCCTGAATAAGGGTGGCAGGATTGCTTAATAGCATTGCATTTCCTTGATTTATTTATGTATTTTGGAGGGGTGGACCTAACATTATGGGACTACTCTTCAATACTAATGTTCACTTGTTAATTTATTGCGTGGCATTTTTGAAATAAATATGTGTTTATTTTGCTTTGAAATAGTTCCTGAATTCATAGTTTCGAGATAAGCATTCATACATTATATTGCCGTTAAATATGTCCAAAATTGGTGGTAGACCTAAGATTATGGGACGCACTGGTATGTAAGATTTGGAAGTCCTTCTTGTCGAAAGTGTGTTTCTGATCCAGTATGTGGTCAACGAATCTGAAAATAGCGAATCTCCCATTTCTGACGCTAGCCAAATGTTCTACAACTCGGTTTTTGATGTCCCTTTGCGTTTGCCCGTAATAGACTTTATCACAAGACTTTATGACAAGTCTAATACGGGCAGAAGCAAAGAGACATCAAAACCCCGAGTTGGATACGCTATTTCAAGATTCGCTGATCACATACTGGATCAGAAACACTTAAGACAAGAAGGACTTCTAAAACTCACACTGTACAAATAACCCAAGAATACTGAACTCTCTGGAATCCCTCGAAATAGCCAGTGAAGAAAGAGAGAAGTTACTAAACACAGATAATGGTCCTCTAAACGTTAAAGATTGGCTTTTCCTCAAAAAACATTTAACAAGGAAGAATCTCAAGCAACGGCTACTATAACGACACTTAGATTCTCTCAAAACTCTAAGCACTATAAACGAAAACTTGAGCATTATAAACGTAATTGTGATTCAATTAACGACTTGTAGCTACTATAAACGACCGTTATTATTTTTTTATTCTCTCAAAACTTTTGTCTCCTGAGTAGTCATTATATAACTGTTTTACTTAGATTGGTTAATTGGTATAATCCCTTGCTATATGAACCCTGTGCTAACCTGTTACTACATCAGAACAGGCTTCTGATCATCTTGCATCACGCTAACGAAGACGGCTTGGCCGTCGAAATGCGCATCTGTGCAAAAAAAAGCCTCGTTGTGGAATCGTGGTTTCTCCGGTTTTATTTGGTCGTTGTTGGTTCACAGTTTGTCAGTTCTCCCTTTTGGTGTGCATGAGATCTTAATTTACATCTGCTTTTACTGTTTCAGAGTGTAAATTACTGTCTGATTCACTCTCGTATTATTATATTGATACAGTTGGTAATATTTTAAAGTTTTTGCGTTAGAGTAGAAGTTTAGAGTTTTAATACTTTTGATTTATACATGTGACGTCACGAAGCTTATGACTCTTCCCCTCCCCTTGTCACACTTTGTTACCCCCTCCCTCCGCCTTAACGTGTGACGTAATTTATGAATGGCCCCTTAGTTTTAAGAAACCGCTTTAGGGTAGGAAGGCCTGATTGTTCAAACTTTTTTAAGTCGGAAATCTGCGTGCACTAAATGACATGAAACGGTTCCAAGAAAAACTATGAGAATACCATCAACAAATTTCCCACCATAGTGAGAAGGATACACTATGAAATAGGCATTTACCTGGCATTCGCCGACTGAAACAAGTCTGTCTCTACTCTTTAAGAACACCCCTCATTGTTTACCGTTTTTCATTTGTGACGTTCCATATATTAAAAATATGGCTGACAAAATGTGCATGCAGTTCCTTCAATAAAGTATTATCATGTGGAAGCCACTATTAATTATGTGGGTGGTTTTTGTGCTTGTTTTGTGATTTTTATACTCTGTATAAATGTTTAGATCAGTATTATCCACTAGTGTATAGTCTATAATATCAACTTCCTTTTAAGAAAACTAGAATTATTGAAAATTTTATTCAAATCATTAATTTTAATATAAAAATTACTAAGTTGAAGAGTCATCTCGAAAACTTTTGTTATACTTTCTACAGATGGGTCAAGGCGAGTCCGTTAAGGTGAAATTTGTAAGAATGAAAAATTATATGAAAGCATTTACACATGAAAAGGTAAGCATATGGTCCCTCTAGTTTTTATAGTTACACGTTTTGATCTACCACAGTCACACCAAAAATAATGCAGAGCATTTTTTAATTCACATTTTATTTTACACCTTTGCTATTTATAGAAGCGTCCTTTCTGCTTGTATTAAAATTTAACTTGATCTATTTTCGCTGGTGGCTACTGACCATGAACAGATTACAGAGCTCAAATTTGGCGAGAATGATACTATGGGAAAAATAACAAGTTTTAAGGCTATATTGATAGCAGTACCATTACTCGGTGGGGATGCCAATGATCTCTTCAAAAGATCATCTCTTCAAAAGTACGTCAATAATGGGATTCTCCTCGCAAAAAATAGAAATTTGACAATTTGAAGACCGTTAACAAGTGGTTTTAACCGGCGTTTAACACTAGGAATTGGGAAAGCAGGCATATGCGGAATATTGCAACGGTTGATTAATTGGAGTTTTAGGTGCATCAACTACTTACGTCATTTTGTGCCCATATCTGTCATAAGATAAAAATGCAAGATCGGGTGTTGAAGAAAAAGAAATCAGTGAACGGATATTTATAAGAGAAAAGGACGAAACACAAAAACCCTGGAATACAATAAATAATAGTTATTCAATAAAAACGAAAAATAAAATAATAATTAACAATTACCAAAATAATTAATAAATAATAAGTAAAATCAAAATAAAACTAGAAATATAAAATCAAATAAAGAAAAAGAAATATAAAAAGAAATCAGAAAATATAAATGACGAAAAAATAAAAAACAATAAACCCCACCTAAATGGATCAACAACATATGGCATTCCACACACCTCCACAATAGCTATTAACTAGGTAGAATTAAATACACTGCACAATGGGCATCTTAAAGTGTAACAGAATTAAACACCAATAGTTTAAAAATTATCTAACTTTAAAAATAGAGACCTACAGTAGCGCTCAAAAAGTAGTACACTTTGTTTTATAATTATAACTTCTAAAGTATTGAATTTTAATTAAAGAATTTGTAATAATATATAGACTGCATAAACATTTGAATATTGAAAGAAATTCAAACACTTTAGAGTTAATTAGTATTTGAAGACTCATCCATTATTGATAGACGTGAGTTCATAAAATAGTACACACTGAGTTTTATGTAGATTTTTCTCATATTCTCTATATTGATGTTGACATTTTGCTGTTGCTGACAATATTTAACATGTCGCTTCGAGTTCATCTGCCATCTTCTATCTATATATATAAAGAAGGATGTTTGTGGGTCTGTGCGTCTGTGGGTCTGTGGGTCTGTCTGTGGGTCTGTTTTTTATACAAATCTACAGTTTTATTCCGATCTTGATAAAATTTCGAATACATGACCTTCAAAGCATGAGGAAGGTCACTGTCTACCTCAGATTTCGGAAAAATAATAAATATCGATAAAAAATCGATATTCATGGTTATGGCAAGGCATATTAATGAGAAATATCTCATGACCAACAATGCAAGGCAAAGTTTGTACAACAATAGGTATCAACAATGGTATCAACACGCAATTCACAAACGCTCTGCATGGACCAACAATCAATATCTCATGACTAACAATGAAAGGAAAAGTTTGTGCAAGTGTAATTATCCCGGGCAACGCCGGGTACCTCTTCTAGTCTTCAATAAAAAAGCACATTATAGATGCAATCAACAATGGCAACAAAAAGTCCTCTGAGGTCTCGGCAGGGGCCGCGAGGCTCGAAATACAAATCAAGCTATAACTTTTGTACGAAAAGGCCTAAGAACCTGAAATTTTGTATTTGTGCTCTTATGCTTATTATAGTCACGAGCCGCTACTGCTCGTAACATTTTGATGCTAAAACCCTTTTATCATTGGATAACAATGCCTTAACCAATTTTTTTCACATAATGTAAAGTCTGGCCAGACTATTCGAGGAAAACGTCAGGGCTCCATGAATTTAAAACTTTGCCGCGAGGAATGTAATTTGGCGAAAAAAGACTAACGCATTCAGAACGCGTCATGTCAGAACGAGGTTACTGTAACCTCCGAGACACTTCCAAAATCGGAAAATAATACTCGACGATGAAATTCGGGTAAAAGAAAAAAAAGGCAAACAAGGAGGGATTCAGAGTCACCAAAATAATTACAAAACTGCCGAAACGGTAACTATAGCTTGCTAGAAAGGTAACCGAAGCAGAGACGTGGGGCTTGAAAGGAATTCCAGAAACGGAATCGCAGCGAAAAACTTGATAAATGAGCGAAGGGATTGGCGACAAAGCGAGGGGGGAGAGGCGACAAAAAGAAAATTTTTGAGCTCATTTTAAGCGCATGTTGCGGGATCGCTACATTCTTTATAATTATTTTTACTATCGCTTGTTTGCTTCTTTTTCATTTCCTCACAGAGGTAATTTCTCTTTTTAAATAAACATCACAATTCCTTTGACCACCATCTTTTTCTACCAGAGGATTTATGTTGACATGATCTCAATTTAACACCACATCTTTTGAAAATATAAAAAATAATTTCAAATGACTCTCTACAATCCCTATTATTTTCACCATTTTTCAAAATATTAAAAAAACATCTAATATAAAGTAATATCAAAAATTTATTTATCAACTGTTTTATTCTTATATATTGTAGATTGGTAGAATCAATTTTGAAGTTCTTCGTAATATATTTGATATTCAGCATTTATTTAAATAACTGAACGTAAAAAAATATATTCTATATAATGAGGAATTTTTATAAAATATATTCTGTTAATAGTTTTACAGCGTTGATTATATTTATTATCAGATCGGTTTTAATTTATTGATACATTAATATCAATTTTTGTTAATTTAAGATTCTTCTTCAACTTTGTATAATTTTATCTATAGTTTATCTGTAGAATGATATACTTTTAGAATTTATTACTATAAGAGAATCTATTTTTAACAAACCGCTAGATTAACACTCGGCTTGGCTCGGGTTGATTGAATATATACAGGTTGTTTAAGGTAAATTTGACTTTTTTGGCAAATTTGGGGTTAATTTACTCCATGGTTATTCCCATGAAAAAATCCGTTGCATGAAAAATATCATGTTTTTTGTGATTTTAATAATCTTTTGTTTAAGAGTGGATTGTTGTTTGTTTTTATTCGCTTGTCATATTGTTGTAAGTAGTATTATTGTTGAATTTATAAATTTAAATATACAGGGTGATTATAAATAAAGTTAGGATTTCAAAAATCGATAATTTGAAAACTACCTATCAGAATGACCTGATATTTTAGCAGAACATCCGTGAAGCAATGGAATTTTGTTTCGCGAAGGAAAAAAAATATTTCCAAAATCTGTCGATAGATGACGCTGGCAGGGTAATGTCAGGGGAAAAACCAAAAAGGAATTCGTGAAACACAGGAATGTTGTTAGCCAAAAAGGAAACAATAGAGTTCAGGGGTTTACGAAAAATTTATTAGCGACAAGACAAGAATACGTGTTTATAATGCCAAAAAAACAGCTGCATGGAAAAAACATCGGTTAAATTGAACTATCTGCACAAATCGCGAGTCAAATCGCAAACGCAAGTCTCACTCTCGGCCCTGCGGGCCTCGCTAGTCAGTGTTTTCCGTACCACTCTCGGCCCTGCGGGCCTCGCCGGTCACTATTTTCCGTTACTCGAACGCCTTCGGCGTTCTGTCTTCGACGTCCCCCTCCGGGGGCAAATAATTGATATGTACCCCAACCTATTTGGTTACAGGGGGCAGTTGGTTTCCCCCCGGCCGGTTACAGGAATCGCGACAATTCAGTTTGCGGAATAAGTCATCTCGCGATTTGTGCAGATAGTTCAATTTAACCAAAACATCTTACTGATGATTAAGGCAGAAGTTATTCGATATGCCCTCCGCCTTGTTCCGCTACTAATTGGAAGCGCAAAATGGCATGCTCCACAACAGATCGGAGGGTATCTATACTGATGCAATGCATGTAGTGTGTGATGCTTGCCTTCAAGTCGGCTAGATTCTCAATCCGCCCGCTGTAAACATTCTTCAGGTACCTCCAAAGCCAGAAATCACACGGGTTTAAGTCGAGGGAACATGGCGGCCACGTTGTTGAAAAATGGCGGCTTATTCTCCTAGCATCTCCGAAATGAGCACTCAGCAGCTGCTTCACAGGAGTAGTAATGTGCGAAGGAGCGCCATCTTGCATGAATATTGTGCGATCCACACACTGACGCTGCTAAAGGACATGGTTACGCAAAAGTGCTTCATACCGCTTGCCAGTAACGGTGCAGGTAACAGGACCCGCAGGTGTGATCTCCTCGAAGAAAAACGGACAGACGATAAACCGTGCCGTTATTCCGCACCACTCAGTGACTTTTTCAGAGTGAAGAGGTAATGGCTGTAGCTGGGACGGATTCTCGGTCGCACATATCCTGCAATTTTGCGTATTTAGAGAACCTTGCAAATGGAAGTGGGCTTCGTCAGACCACAGAATGTTTCATGGCCATTCGTTATCCACTTCCATCCGAGCAAGAAATCGTAGTGCAAAAGATTCACGTGCTTCCAGGTCAATAGGTAGCAACAACTGCATATGAGTTATCTTGTACGGGTAACAGCGCAAGATGTTCCGTAGGACTTTACGCACCGTGCTGCTCGGCATATCCAGCATTCGGATAATTCCCCGTGCATTGCTGATTCCAGCATCACTGTTCGTCTGTTCTTGTAATGCTGTAGCCACATCTTCCACTGCCGCAGCCGAAACTAGTTTCCTTCCTCTACCCCGTTTCACGTCAAATGAACCGGTCTCTTCGAATTTAGCAATCATTTTTCGCAGACAATTTGTGGTTATCGGATCCGATTTTATGGATTTTAATGTCTGAAACATCCTAATGGCTGTTACTGCACACTCATCGTTCTTATAAGAAAGCTTCAATAGCAGAGCGCGATCCTTCATAGTCAAGAGTCATGATGAAGCATTCAAGCAAATAACTGGTGCTCTGCATTTTTATGGCAGCTATGTCTGCGGTGCGTATGTCACGTATTAGTAATTTGCATATCTCCAGACAATGGGAACCCTGCCAGCGCCATCTCTCGGCAGATTTTGGAACTATTTTTTTTCTTTCGCCAAACAAAATCCCATTGCCTCACGATTGTTCTGCTAAAATATCAGGTCATTCTGACGAATAGTTTTCAAATTAATGATTTTTGAAATCGTAACTTTAATTATAATCATCCTGTATATTGTTGCATGAAATACAGGTGGTTTTTCACTCTTAAAACTATTCGCGGACACTATGTTAAAGCATCATGAAAAGTTTGACGCTCGTTGTTTTCGCGGTTGTAAAGATTATCACGAATATACATGCAGAGAGACACACATTGATTTTTATTAATTCGAGGGCTGTTTTTTTAGTACGGTCCCTTGGTAAAGCCCTTCGGAAATCTCGCACGCTCGTAACAGTTCGCATGCGCACAAATTCCTAGCATCCCTTGTTGTTCAAAAGGGAGATATCATACTGATATCATTTATAGCCGTGGCCACAGGCAGATATCAGAATATGTTACACCCTCTTACAAGCACGCTACAGCTCCCAAATACACGTCCGAACATGATGCAACCACACTTGCCCAACAGCGCATGTGCTTGGGATGTAGAGGGCGCTGATTACACAGCGTAGTTTTCAAGAGTTTTGGCGCTCAATGGCCATGTACAATTATTGGTAGTTCCTTGTACACTGGAACACTTTTAAAGCTCATCTAAACCTTTTATGTTTATTATGAACTGTGCATTTATTCTTCTCGAATTGTGTCATTTACAGTAATAGATTAATTCATATATTTACAATTAGCATTAATGGACACAGAAATAGATGAAACAAACGAGAAGCAAGTATTATTTTTATATTGATATTTTATTATATCCTTTACCCACACTTGATTTGAAAGCTTTCTACAATTTAATCTGAGATACATTTAATAACGTGTTTTATTTCTTATAGAAATACAGGGAAAGTAACGAAAGCTCCGTTAAGATTTCATGAGTGCATTATCTGCAACAAGACCATTTCAAAAAGCTCGAATTTAAATCATCATATTCGAAATGTTCATAAATGTGATGTTTCAAGTGGGACCGCAAATTTACAGTGTAGTTTGTGCAGTTAAGAAACATATACACTATGAAAAAATTGAGTCTACACCTCGAATCAGCCCATGATGTGAATATGATCTGTGAAGTGCTGAACTTTACATCTGAAGGAGACTTTCAGAAATGGAAAGCAGAAACTGAAAAAAATGTGGTAATAAAACAACGACAAAAAAACCTGTAAGCTATTACTATTGTTTTAGAAGTGGAAAGTTCACATCTCGTGGCAATAAATAAAGAAACTTAAAACTAATGGGCTCTAATAAAGTTAATGCAACCTGCCCAGCACATATAAAAGTTGATAAATTTGGGCCTGAACGTAGAATTGAAGTTACTTTTATGAAAACGCATGTAGGCCACACTTCAGATTTAGGACGTTTGCGGTTATCATCAGAAGACAAGAGAAACATTGCAAAAAAAAGCTAGCACAGAAAGTTACTGTTGATGCAATTTTGGATGAAATTTGAGAAATTAGAGAAATTCACTGGAAGACAACCATCTACTAACAAGACATGATATTGATAACATTCGAAAGGACTTTTATTTAGACATGGAGAATGATATTAGTGATGCTGCATGTGATGATACATGGATCTTATCTTATTTTATAAGGCCGGGTAGGTTAAACAAAGGTAGAACACCAGAGATAACCTAGGTACTTATTCCAACCCAGGGAATTTTGCGCCAAGACCCATAAACCAAGGAACCTACAAGAAGCCAGACTCCCCAAGAAAATGAGTCAGTCTACCCACTGGATCTTGGTGAATGTCTTTAAGAAAAGTAGAATTTAACGTGAGGTGGCGAAGATGTTCCAAAGCGACATATTCAAAAAAAATATGACGGGCTGTTTCATCCACCAAATTACACTTTGAACACAGTGGTTTCTCCAGAAGGATCCCCATTCTGTGTAAATGTTTTTGTAGGAAATCATGACCTGTAAGAAAGCCCATGATAACTCGTAATTTGTTTCTATTAAGCCTCGGAATACTAGTTGTTAGACTCTGAGTAGGTTTCCTAATCATGAGTCTAGCATGTTTTTGATCGGTGGTCTGTTCCCACCTTTTTATCATCTCTTGATAAGAAATGTTGTTAATTTCAGAAATTGCGGTCTGTTTGGAAATTCCGCAAAAAGGTTCAGGACCATAAGGTGCCGGCTTGGCGCCTTCCTTTGCCAAGGTATCTGCAACCTCGGTCCCTTGGACATACCTTTATGTCCTGACAACCATAATAACGTAACGCTATTCCGGAGAGCTAGGATCTGCAGGAGTTGACGACATTCCAAGGTAACTTTAGAAGTTATCTTGGAAGATTTAATGGCTTTAGGGGCCGCCTGACTGTCACTGAGTATGAAAATTTTTCTACAAATGTAGAGTTTATTTATACATATCTGTAGACAGTAGATAATAGCTAACAACTCTGCCTGGAATACTATGACCCAACGACCAATTCGACAAAAACGAAGGGTCTTAGGTTCACCACAGTAAACACCCAGGCCAGAGTATCCACATTGTCGGGAGTCATACGTATACCAAATAATGGCACCCTTAGGAAAATGCCAACTCCCCCCTCTCTGCTCTATCATGTAGTCTATTATGACCTCAGTCGAGAGCTCAAAGAAGGTACGAGTTTCCGCAATATCGGAAGGCATTCGCAAAATATTACTGGTCATAATCCGGCTAATGGCGGTGTAAGATTTCTCCCCGGGGAAATCTACCCATAAACCTTGATTACCCAGACGATAAGTAGTTTTCCTAGCAATACCGAGGCAAAAATTCCAAGAATAGATTTCCATGGCCTTGGTTGGAGTAGTTGAAACAGCACCCCTAATACCCAAGCAGGCCAACCTCTGAAAGGAGGCCAGCTTGCTCTTAACAGTGGACTGATCAGTCTTACGCCACCAAATAAGAGCACAGTATGTTAAAATAGGTCTAATGGCTGTTACATACAGCCAATATGTCATTTTTGGGGTAAGACCCCAACATTTGCCTAGGACATGGCAACATCGATAGAGCGCCATTTTAACCTGATTTATTCATTTATCAAGATGTTGGTTTCAGGTCAATTTACTATAGAGGATAACCCCTAAGTATTTGACCTCTTTCTTTAATATAATCTTTTCACCATGGGTTAGTATTCGATTAAAAGTGATGATTTCTCTTCGACAAGTAAAAGGTACAAGAGTGGTTTTTAAAGGATTTACCCTTAAATTCCGCTCAATGCACCATGTTTGAACCTCATCCAAACCAGATTGCATCAGGTCCAAAAGAGTAAGTTTGTCAATCCCACATACGTACATGACTATGTCATCCGCATACCTTGGGCATATAAGCCACGGTTGTTTAACTTAGACATAGATCATCCAACACCAGGTTCCATAGCAGGGCGGAAAGAATACCACCCTGCGGACGACCCCTGGAGGGTGGAATTTCACTTTTCTCCTCAAAAAAATGGGAGACAATTATTCTGTCCACCAAAAGAGATTGAATCCATTTCCGAAGACGTGGAACATTTGTTTTAGACCTTAAAGCAGTAGTAATTGAAACATAGGAAGAATTATCGAAAGCTCCCTCAATATCGTAAAAAGTTGCAAGAGCGAATTCCCTATACTCAAGGGTTCACTCGATTTTAATCACCAACTGGTGCAAGGCAACCTTCGTAGATTTGCCTGGTTGATAGGCAAATTGATTAACATGAAAGGGACAATGCATCCCAATAGTTTCCCTAATCTGCCTATCAATAATCTTTTCGAAACTAATCGGGCGAAAGAAGATAAACTAATCGGGCGAAAGCTTTTGGCCAAGTCATAGCGGCCCTTTCCAGGTTTTGGAATAAAGACCACTTTGACCAACCTCCACAGATTAGGGATATAACCTAGGGCCAAACTGGCCCTCAAGATAGCACATAGGAATGGTGATATCACAGCTGATACTTGCTGAATCAAGATTGATATGATTTCATCGTCATATATTGTTACGTCATTAAAAGTCGACCAAATTTAGGGTTTATTATTGGTAGAAATATGATTAACAATCGTCGAAATAGGATGATGTAACAATGTATCACGTTTCAGTTGTTTGGCTTTCTTTTTAGGTGTTGCTGCCATAGCCCAGTTATCCCTAGAGATATTGCTAGAAGAAACCAGACAATTAATATCAAAAGTTTCGCAAGGCATGGCACTGGGGAGTGAGTTGCCAATAAGAGTCTCAAGGACATCCTTACCATCCCTGGTGTATTCACCGACAAAAATTGGATTATCTCTCTTTAAAAATTTGTTGAGGCTAACTCCTTCTTCAGTGTTTTGGACTGATTAACCGAACATCCTCCACGAAGTACGTTTAGCCGTTCTAATGGCCTTATTATACTCAGCGAGGGCAAGCTTATACGAGGGGAGATCAAAAAGTAAGTTACACTTCCACGGTATGGCCATTTATTACACCACCTATACAAAAGCAACACGGCTACAGCAGGATACAATGTAGGTTCACTTTTCCACATAGTCCCCAAGAGACCCTAAACATTTATCTGAACGATCAACCAAATTTTCGATTCCGGAATAGAAATTTCGATGCATGGAAATCTCCTCCAGCGTTTTGTAACCACACGGTGACAGCCGCTTTCACCTCCTCATCGTTTCGAAATCGTTGTCCACCGAGTTCCGTTTTGAGCTTACCGAAAAGATGAAAGTCGCATGGCGCTAAGTCGGGACTGTATCGAGGATGTTGCCAAACCTCCCACTTAAATCGCTGCAGCCGTTCGCACGTTTAGCGGGCCTTGTGAGATGTTGCGTTATCGTGCAACAAAATCACACCGGCGCTCAATTTCCATATACAACAGTGATTTCACGATCAATGTCCGTGCAATTCACCCGTTTGGCCCATAGAAATCGGATTGCTGCTCGCACCTCAAGTTTGGAGTGGACATCCAGTTGACGCGCCATTGCTTTTAGCCCTCTAGTCACACAAAACACGACGGGAAACCACAGCAACCGTCCTATCCGAATTCTGCGCAGTTAATGTCCCTTTCTCCGCTTCGCCCAAGATTCCGACAAAGCGCGCTCCTGCGGCGAGTTAGTGCAACTTACTTTTTGATCTCCAATCGTAGCTATGCCAGTCGTTGGTCTTTTTAGCTTTTCTAAAAAGCTTCCTAACAACGCTGCAACGCCGAGATAGATCCTGATTCCACCAAACGCACCAGGGTCTACTGCTCCTTCTCAACAAGGGACAATTTTCGTGATACAACTAAACCAGGGCCTGTTGTAGCCCATTCACACAGAATTCAAGTTCAACCGTATCACGAATTTTTATCGGAAGATCGGAAATCGCGGACCGAACGCAGCGGGGTCTACTTCTCCTTCTCAACAAGGAATAATTTTCGTGATACGACTGCACCAAAGCCTGTTGCAGTCCATTCACACACAATTCCAGTTCAACCGTATCACGAATTTTTATCGGAAATTCGGAAATCGCGGAACGAACGTCCTTACGAAATTGAGTCCAATTCCTCCACTTAGGATCCCTAAAGGTCCTATCCCAGTCCTCATCAACTAGAAGAAAAAAACGTACATGTTGGTGATCAGCCAAAGATGGCTTTTCATCAACATACCATTTTCTGATCCATTTACTCATATTGGAAGAACCATTAGTGACATCAATTACCTCCCTTCTTACAGAAGTGATGAAGGTTGGTTTATTGCCTAGATTAAAGATTTCTAAGTTATTTTCTAAGATAAAGTCAAATAAAAACTTACCTCTCAGATTAGTATTAAAACTCCCCCACATTATGTGGTGAGCATTTGCGTCGCAGCCAAAAACGATTTCCACGTTGTGGCTAGTCGAAGTTTCCGATATTCTTCTGAAGTCGTCATTTATGGGTGTAATCTCTTCAAAAGGAAGGTAACCTGAAACAAAAATAATGTCTTGGTTTTTCCCGTCTATTTGAAGGGTGATTTTTGCTACAGCCAAGTCCCTGGTACACAGTTGATACATAGGCAGAGCATTAATATTATTTTTATCAATAAAAAAGCTCGGGGAGATGAGCATGAAAATTCATAAATCAGCTTACCTCCACAGTTTCTCAAACCTCTAATTCCACCTTTGGAAATCCAAGGTTGTTGAATTAGAGCAATGTGAATATCCTCGGCTAGAAAGATCCCACTGAGGTTGAAGGTTTCCTAAAACTTTATCTTGGATTTGAGATAGACCAATGTATAGAAACCATTGTACGTATATCCTTCAAAATCCTTGCGTCCAGCACAATGGTAACCGCCTGATCCTTAAAATTAAGATTCAAAATGCCCTATTGTGTTGAAGTCAAGTCCTTATTCTAGATTTCAATCCTTTTCAGGATTTCTTTCCCAGAATATTTCCTGAAAAGTTCAGGGAGCTTTAAGATTATTTTGGTAGACTTGACGAGTATCTGCGCCTCGCCCACCAAAAGAGTCTCACCCTCCCACGGATTAAACTTCTTGACTGTTGTACTCAGCCAATAAGAAGCAGCTTGGTCCGCACAGAGCAAAATGAATGCTCCAGCTTCCAAGCGAGGACCAGTGCCCGAAGGCATGTCCCCCATAAAATCCATCAGTTTTTCCCTGGAAAGCTTCCAACTGCCGCTCAGTGATCTGCTTATGTGGACAGCCATTCAAGACAACTGCCATTTTAATAGTTGCTAAAGCCTCGCGAAAAGTCCCAGATTTGGGTTTCTTCACGGACTTTTTGCCCTCTGAAGGCGTGTTACCCTCAGACCTGGGTCTTTTGGTCGGGGTTTGCACCTCCTTTTCAGTGGGCATCAGGCCGACCCTAGGTTTTTCAACCTTGGTACCTTTCAAAGTTCTCTTCTTGGATTTACGGCGTTTAGCCGATCTAGAAAAGTAAGTTTGCCAATCCTGCTACTATCCTCGCCAGAGGCCGCTCACCGTAAAGTATGCGGCGCCTAAGGTTCAGAAGCAGCCTGATTGGGTTCAGTTGATATGACAGAGGGCATTTCTGCCACGTCAATATAAACTGTTGGTTTCTGGTGCCCCGCAGGGTTACCAGCTGAGATTGGGGGTAGAGTGTATTACTTTACCTGAACTGGACTAATAAATGCAGGATTGACGGTCCGTCCCCTGAGTGCATGCATGCCGGGAGAAGGCTACTTACTCCTGAGTGTCGCCAGGTAGACAGGAGGCTCCGTTAGGGACACTTAAACCGAAGTGCCATCCACCCTTCAGCATGGGTTGTATAACACCTTGGCTTCGGTAGTTCGTCTGTGTCCCCTTAATGGATATTCGGGGATGCCCTAAATTGTAAAAAGCTCAGGATATTCGGCTGTCCGCCACCTGCCGACGCACCCAGTACCCACTCAAGCCTTGGGTGATGCATGGATTAACAACTTAACAAATCTAGGTGATGCTTCACCAATACTTTTTTACAAGCGCTAAGGTGAACTTTGTCAAAACAAAGATAACTTTGTGCTGGTGGTGCAAAATATATCATAAAGAGATATGTTGCAACGATATGTAAATGACATTATATGGTTTGATGGAACGGATGGGACAAATCCCAAAGATTTTGAACTATATACACAATTAGTGTTAGACGATAAGCGAGGTTTTCCAGCAGCGTTTATCATTTTCTATAGACAAGATGAACAGTTGTACAAGCTGGCTTTCTCGTTTATCAAGACATTTGCAGATATTCATCCAAATGTTTTCATGAGTGACGAAGCCGACGCTTTTTACAAAGCCTTTTCTTGTGTTTTTGGCCCTTGCACGAATAGATTGCTCTGTTCATGGCATGTTGATAAAAATTGCAGAAATAACATATAAAGTTCTACACTGACAGATGTACACAAAGCATCTGTCTATAAAATGTTAACATGTCTACTGACAGAAACTGATAAGTCGGCCTTCGAGCGAATGCTTAATGAAACCATAGAATTGTTAATGAAAGATGAAACAACAAGATCATTTGGACTTTACTTTAAAAAACACTAAGCTAATCGGCCGTTCGCTTGGGCTTATTTCTACAGAAAATAGTCTGGCATTAATACAAACATGCACATTGAAAGAATGCATCGCACGCTAAATTATATATATCTTGGTGGTAAAAAAGTAAAAAGACTTGATGAAGCCATTATTGCGCTGATGAAATTTATTAAAGACAGACAGTTTGATAGAATGTTTGCAATGAACAAAGGTAAATTAACTTAAAAATTAAGTCAGCTCAGAAAACGTCACAAGTCCATTGCTTTGATGTCCAATGAAGATGTCGTTACGAACTGTCCAGGCTCTTGGATGGTAAAATCGGCGCAAAAACTAACAAGGGAATCCCTCGAACATGTATGTCACAGATTTCCACCAAACTGAAATATGTTACTCATCTGAAGCTACTGCAATGCTAAGATATGGAATGTAAAAAAATAGGCCTGTGAGAAAAGTATCCGACCTTATTTTTTTTGCGAAAACCTGATGGATTTGGATCACGCGCGATTGCATGAGCCGACCTTGAACCTTTGTGCGTATGCGTGAATTTTTTCCCGCCTCTCAATAGCGTCAGTTGCTGGCAATCAGCATTAGAGGGAGGTAGTGTGTTGTGCTCTCGTCGGTTTTTGATTTGAAGGAAAATAACGGAACGACTGGAGCAGCGTTACTGCATCAAATTTTGCCAGAAACTGGGCGACAGCCAGGTGGAAAACATCCGGAAGATATGGCATGTGATATATCAAACAATCGTAATAACCTGCCATGAATGAATATCACGTGAAAATAATGACAACGGTTATTGATTTAGGAGCACCTGCCCTAAAGGTGCCATATGATAGCATATTGTACTATTGGAACTGTCAATGCTAAAATATGGCATGTAATATATCAAACAACTCGTAACAGCGTGTCATGAGTAAATATAACGAGAAAATAATGACCGTGGGAATTGGTTTTGTAGCACGTGCCCTAATTGTACAATATAGTTTTGTTAGAATTTTTCATGCTAAGATATGTCGTGTAATATATAAACCAACTCCTTACGAGTTATTAGATCGGTTGTTATCCATAGCTTATTTTTATTAAGAGCATAATGCTGTTAGGCTTAACGGTATCTAAAACTTATTACTGTTATACATATTGCTAATTAATAGTAGTTAATCGTTTGCTTCAATAGTTGATGGTAATGTAGAAACACTTTAGTAATTTAATATGAAAGAATAATAGATGCTTATACATAGCGCTTCAGCAATTGAGGATCACTTCGATTAACATTATGTGGGAATTCTTACAAATTAAAGAACTTTTATTTTGTTAAATGTATAAGGAATAACTTCACTCTCCATTTAAATTTCAGTTTTTCAAGTTTATTCGTTTAAATTCTGTCTATTCATTAGCTTATTTAAATAGTAATTTACAATTTAGTTGAAATCCAAATAGTATTTAGGTTTCACCGAAACTGCAAATCCACCCATTTAAGTGACTTTCGGTGAAAATCATGAAAATTTGGCAAAACGTGTGCACGAAACGGCAATTCCACCCATTTGGGTGACTTTTGGTGAACATTTTTACTTAATTTAAAGTTATTTTTATAATTTAAAATTTGAAGAAAATTTCATGCTTTTTCCACTTTTTATTTTGCAATTATAATATTTTATGTATTTATACAATTTTTATAAATTATTTAATCACGTCTGGCATACAGAGAAAATCACTAAGTTCTCTTACGTGGAGAAATGTCTCTCTAACCAGACAATAGTCAATTTTTCGTTTCCTCGCTCTCGCACACTCTTTTCGTTCTCGTTTCTAGTCTCGCGGCCCTTACATTCTCCCGTTTGGGGAGGGGGGTGATCGTTTCTATTTCTTTCTTCCTATAAAAAATGTTCGTTGTTTGTTTTAATTTATTTTAATTTAGTTTCCATTGTCTTTCCACAATTAACACAGTTTTGGTGGCCACAAACGAGGATCACACTTTTCTTTCTTTTTCAATCTTTTCAATAATTTGTCCCCAAAATCACGTGACACTGGCATATTCACCGACCTGTCCGCAAGATTTCAGGGCGATCCGTGAAATTTCGAATAACATCTTTAGTCTTTGTGTCCCTTATGCCACATGACTTGTTGGATTTATAGTAGCTTAAACTAGACTCTGTATCTTCGATTATCCTAGACAGACAAGGGACAAACTAGATTATAATCAGTCTTTTAAAACCCGATGAATCATTTATAATCACCCTGCATTATTCTCCTACCAAATAATATATGCGATGTTTATTTTCACTACAAAGTCTTAACAATTGCCATGTCATAGAACACTCATATTGAACATTTCTAAAGATTAGTATAAACTTGGAGAAATAATCGATCATTCTGTCATCTCTTTTGGCAATACTGAGCACAGTAGTGGTGGGGCAGCTTTCTTCTTATACTGATCATGACTGAACAACTACACACACTGGCCAATGAATTAGAAACCCGTGATGAATTATTGTATTGATATGTAAAGCGGGGTCACAGGCCAGAAACGATTCTGATATGCAAATGAAGGCAATCAAGTGAGGTAAATGCTCATTCTAAGGTATAGGGTAGGAACAAGCTACAGCTGCTCAAGTTGAGCAAAATGGAGAAAACAGCTCAAATGTCTGAGTTCCAAAAAGGAGTTATTGTTGGAGCCTGTGTAGTTGGAGTTACGATTTCCAGGACAGTACGACTGACCGGTATCTCAACAGGTCAGGTCTCCAAGGTGTTAAATGCGTGGAAACGGAATTCACAAGAGTTGTGGAAACGGCAGAATTGTGGAGCAAAAACAATCAACACAGACAGGGATCGATGTCATCTGAGACGGATTGTGCGGCAAAACCGAAGGTCTACTGTAGAGCAACTGACGGCAGACTTCAATGAAGGATCATCGAAACCCATCTCGCCCAGAACAATGCGCCGAAGTTGAACTGAATAGGGATGGGAAGTCGCATGTCAGTGAGGAAGCCCCTGGTGTCATCAACAGACCGGAATTTTCGCCTGCAGTGTTGTAAAGAACGGTGTGACTGGACAGTAGACGACTGGAAAAAGGTAATGTGGTCGGACGGGTCACGTTACACATTGTTTTGCACCGATGGCCGGCAGAGAATTTGGCGGCAGCCCCATGAAGCGATGGACCCCTCATGTGTTGTGAACACAGTTCAGGCTGCAGGAGGAGGTGTCATGGTATGGGCCATATTTTGTTGGTATGGCAAGGGTCCCCTGATATTCCTTGACAGTCGGGTGAAAGCCAAAGACTACCTGAACATTATTGCAGATCAAGTCCATCTTGCAATGGTGCATTTGTACCCAAATGGTGACGGGTTCTTCATGGACGACAATGCTACTGTCCATCGAGCAAGAATTGTTCAGGAGTGGTTTTCTGAACATGACACAGAGTTCCAACATCTGCTGTGGCCAGCGCAAAGTCCGGATTTGAATCCGACCGAGAATGTTTGGGACATGTTGGAAAGAGACATTCGTCGAAGGCATCTGCTTCCGTCTACTCTGCAGGACCTGAAGGTCTCTCTGACGAATGCATGGTCTACGATTACCTTACCTGCATTACAACAGCTTGTAGAGTCCATGCCAAACCGCGTATGTTCTGTAATTAAGTCAAAAAAGGGTCAATACCATATTGAACGAAGGTTTCTAATTCATTGACCGGTGTGTGTATATTAACTTACCATTTTATTTCAAATATGCATATTTCCATCTTTATAGTATCATCCTGTTATGTCCAATTTGCTGGAGGGATGCAACCTATATGGCAAAACTTTAAATAAATCACAGGTTAAAATATCGAAGCTTTAAGAAAATTTTATAAAAAATCTGCAGTCTTAATTAAAAATTGGTTTGTTTTCTTTTAGGTTTATGAAGTTGTACACTGTTTCGTTGAAGACTTGAAAACGGTATGTTTGACATTTCTTTATCAGAACAAGGCAAATTGAAATAATCATCAAGTTCAAGACAAGATGATATTTTCGTTATTATTAGGATAAATACTTGTATGTGTATCTGTATTTAATTGCGAAACATGGGGAAAAAAAACAATCAACGATTACACACTTTTAAGTTATTTTACTGGCTCAACATGTTATAACTGGGATGCGTTATGGAGTGAGAAACAGAGATATGTACGAGGGGAAATCAGAAAGTAAGTTACAAACGGATATAGAAATGAAGCTAATAGAATATTGACTTGAAAATTACATGTATTTTATTTCTCCGCATAATCTCCCTGTATAATGAGGCAATTTTCCCATCGTTTCACAAGTCTCTCAAAACCGGCAGCATAAAATTCTTTGGGCTGCTATCTGAACCAAGCACGGGAGTTTTGTACAGCTTTATCGCCGAGAAAGTGATGCTCATAGTCTTTTAGCAACGAGAGTAAACTGTAAATGCCGACTCCTCATGCAATGTCATACTACAATGGCTAGAAGTAACAGTGTGTCAATTGAATACTAAATGCAGGCATGAGATTGTAATGATGACTGATGACACCGCCAGATGGCATGACAATCTAATGCGCCGACAATTACTCTATAATGCATGGGATTCAATGTAAGTTTAACAGCACGAACGCTTTAAAAATACTTGTTTAATAAAATAAAATAAGATTGTAAACTTAAAATAATATCCAGATAAAGTAATTAAATGAATTTCAAAGCAGTATTTGTTCGTGCTGTTAAACTTACATTGAATCCCATGCATTATAGAGTAATTGTCGGCGAATTAGATTGTCGTGTCATCTGGCGGTGCCATCAGTCATGATGACACGAAATCAGCGGTAATGGCCACACTATTTCTTCTAGCCACTGTAGTCATACGATGGAAGCAACCAGAACTCCTCATCAAAGGCGCGTTGTTATTGCATGATAACGCACGTGCTCATATTGCTATCAAGACAACTAAGGTGCTGCGAAAGTTCAACTGGGAACAGAGCCGTACCCAGGGGGAGGGGCTAAGGAGGCTGCGCCCCCCCCCCCCTAACTTGGCCAGCATGTCAACTAAATCTGTTACGTGGGGGACCCCCCCCTCCACAAGCAGGAATGGGCCAGCCCCCCTCAGCCCCCTCCCCAAAAAAAATTTCTGGGTACGGCCTGACTGGGAAGTTTTCAAGCATCGTCCGTATAGCCTTACCTTTCTCCAAGCGACTTCTATTGTTCAGTTTCAAACTATACAAAAGGAAGTTACCGCCTGGTTCAGAAAAAGTGAGATTATGCGGAGAAATAAAAGTAGTTTTCAAGCCAATACTCTTATTTGTTTCATTTGTTCCATTTGTAACTACCTTACGGACTTCCCCTCATATCGGCTCTGTTTCGTTGTAGGGGAAGGAAGCATTGTAAATACTCGTAGACTAAGGTGCTTGTTTGTTTTTTTTTTTACTATCTTCATAAGAACTGAAGTAAAAATTATTTTAATCAAAGAAGACTTTTCATTTCATATGACAATGCCTAAAAATAATTAGTTTTCTCAGGTGGAAGTTATCAATATATGAATGCTAAAAGCAAAAGACAAATTTGTAAATGAAATCGGCCGAAAGTAGTAGGGGCAGCCCTTTGTATACCAGGTTGACCTTTGACCCCTGGATTAATATACCACTTCCGGCCATGCACACCATGCCCTCGCCTCAGGCAGTGGTATACAAACCGGCCTCCACGTGACCCTTTTTTATCAGCAGAGATAAGATGAAAAGATAAGATAAGCCCAGCGGACCGCCATTTTGGTTGCCATGGCATAGGAGCGGCCATTTTTGATGAGGAGATAAGATAAGACCAGCTGGTCGCCCCCTCCACCCGCCATTTTGACAAACGGCGGCCATTTCTGTTTTTCTTAATGTTTTAAATCATATTTTTTATGCATAATAATGCTTTATTCAATAGTGATATAAAGATAAGAAAGATGAAAAGATAAGAAAAAGGAAAAAGAGAAGGAAGAAGAAACGGAAAAAAGAAAGAGAGAGAGAGAAGGAAAGAAAAAGATGGAGAGAGAGAAAGAAGAGAGGATAGAGGAAAGAGAGGAAAGAGAAATTAGGGTGAAGGAGAAGTGGGTTTTTTTGGGGGGGGGTACGCTGCCTCTCCATCCCACCCTGTGCTTGGTGTCGGTGGTCCTGAACCGTCTGTACTGCCGCCAGAGCGCTCTTGTGGTGACAGTCTAGGGGTTCTGGTCCACCCACGCCTATACAGGCGGGCAGTAGGTTGAGGCAGCTGGGGCACTCCGAGACTCGACCAGGGCGCTGGTTCCTGTGCAGAAAGTGGAGGGCAGAGCTTAGGTAGTTGTAACACTCTATTGAGATGCCAAGCACCGCCGCTACACACAAGGGGCAGCCGTCGCTGTGAGCCTCAAAGGGGATTGATCTGCACCCCCCCTTATGCCGTGCCAAGGGCATAAGAGCCGTGGTGATTCGGTTAACAAGGGACGGTGTGGAAACCTTCCCCTGACTAGTTCGACCACTGGGAACAGATGCTTGACTGTACCCGATTCTGGGGAGCCCACTCTGCGGCCGTGCCTTATTCTGATTGGTACCTAACAAAAACCAAATTCGGATTTGTTAATTGTCTATGGGTGAGAGAAACCCACACGTTTACAATTCGAGTTGGTATGTATATTAGAAGGTTTACTGTAAAGTCGTTTGGTCCTGGGGTCGAATTTGGTAAAGTTATTCAGAAAAAACAACCTTATTTCCATTTTGCTTGACAGTCCTTATTTTCAGAGTGGGTGTGTAGTTCCCTCGGTGGTCACACTGTTGTATGGTGCTGCGTTCACCGTTCCTTCGTAAACGACGACTTTGTGCGTGTTTCCAGACCCATTGGCCGAATGTCTTGGTTCTCACACCCTTCACCTTACTGATGTCGTGGTGGCTGACGGGTTTATAAAGACGGGAAGAGGTTCATGTTAAAAAGCGCGCCTTCGTTCAATGTCTTCGGCTTCGACAACGGCGCTCCCCAAAGGACGCTGGGTGTTTTACGGGTACCCTTGGTGTTCGCAGCGTGATGACGAGGGCGCACTATTTGCCCTACTCCTCCTCCACCTCGCTAAACAGTCAAAAATCGTTCGTTCACAATG
>JAHWFO010091810.1:162735-177506 GCA_023313115.1 Rhysida immarginata
TGTGAGAGCCCAGAAACACGCACAAACGCATTGTGAACGAACGATTTATGACTGTTTAGCGAGGTGGAGGGGGAGTAGGGCGAATAGCGCGCCCTCGTTATCACACTGCGGACACCAAGGGTACTTGTAAAACACCCAGCGTCCTTTGACTGCGCCGACGTGAAAATACATTGAACGACTGCGCGCTTTTTAACATGAACCTCTTCCCGCCTTTATAAACCCGTCAGCCACCACGACATTAGTAAGGTGAAGGGTGTGAGAACCCAGACATTCGGCCAACGGGCCTGGAAACACGCACAAACGCGTCGTTTACGAAGGAACGGTGAACGCAGAACCATACAACAGTGCGACCACCGAGGGAACTACACACCCACTCTGAAAATAAGGACTGTCAAGCAAAATGGAAATAAGGTTGTTTTTTCTGAATAACTTTACCAAATTCGACCCCAGGACCAAACGACTTTACAGTAAACCTTCTAATATACATGCCAACTCGAATTGTAAACGTGTGGGCATCTCAATGGAGTGTTACGACTACCTAAGCTCTGCCCTCCACTTTCTGCACAGGAACCAGCGCCCTGATCGAATCACGGAGTGCCCACCTGCATAGGCGTGGGTGGACCGGTACCCTTGGACTGTCACCATAAGAGCGCTCTGGCAACAGTATAGGCGGTTCAGGACCACCGACACCAAGCACAGGGTGGGAGGGAGAGGCAGCGTACCCCCAAAAAAAACCCACTTCTCCTTCACCCTTCTTTCTCTTTCCTCTCTTTCCACTATCCTCTCTTCTTTCTCTCTCTCCATCTTTTTCTTTCCTTCTCTCTCTCTCTCTCTCTCTCTTTCTTTTTCTGTTTCTTCTTCTTTCTCTTTTTCCTTTTTCTTATCTTTTCATCTTTCTTATCTATTTATCACTATTGAATAAAGCATTATTATGCATAAAATATATGATTTAAAATATTAAGAAAAACAGAAATGGCCGCCGTTTGTCAAAATGGCGGGTGGATGGGGCTACCAGCTGGTCTTGTCTCATCTCCTCATCAAAAATTGCCGCTCCGTTGCCATGCAACCAAAATGGCGTTCCGCTGGGCTTATCTTATCTTTTCATCTTATCTCTGCTGATAAAAAAGGGTCACGTGGAGGCCGGTTTGTATACCACCGCCTGAGGCGAGGGCGTGGTGGGCGTGGCTGGAAGTGGTATATAAATCCAGGGGTCAAAGGTCAACCTGGTATACAAAGGGCTGCCCCTACTACTGCCGAACATTATCAGAATTTATAAAATATTAGCCAAGGGTAAAATTTTTCATGTGAAACCTCGAAATGGACGTCCTAAAGTGACTTCAGCCAGAGATAACAGAAGGGTTGTGCAAATAGCAAAAAAAACAGTCAATTGCTGCTGTATCTAAACTAAACGTATAAAAGGATACAATTCACAAGCGTTTGTATAGTTATTTACATCTTGTTTACAGAAGAATGGTTGTAAAACCACTCTTGAAGGAAATATGTATTCATCACCGTTTGGAATGGGCCCGTAAACACAATGAGTGGCTTAGTGTATTATTTAGTAATGAAAAAAATGGAACCTGGATGGACCAGATGAGTGCGTACCCATGACCTGCGAATGGAAGTGTTTCTTTAGTATTCAACAGAGAGGAGGTAGGGTCATGGTTTGGGGAGCATTTGGCTATAATGGAGTGAAAAATTTAGCGATTATATCTGGTTATCAAAAATCTGAAGACTATTAAGACACCCTGGAACATCACTTCCTTCATTTTGTCAGCATTCTGTGTCCAGAATTTATTTTTCAACATGTAACGCGCGTGCTCATATTCCTAGGACAAAATAAAAAAAGTGATGAAGTAGCCAGCATGATGTCCTGACCTTAACGCAATTGTAAGCTTTTGGGGAATTATGTATAGATAAGTATATGCCAGTCAGAAACAACATTCTCATATGGGAAACTTGAATACTGCAAATGAAGATTGCTGGAATTGTTTAGAGCCACAGATTCTGCGGAAACTTATACAGCAATTCCTAGTCGTGTATTTGATGTTATTGAAAAAAGGGCTCGGGGCAATATGGACGTTACCCACAGGAAGAATTTTATGAGAAAAGCGATGTTATACAGGGTGCGTAAGGTATTTGAGGACAGATTCACATCAAGAAAGAAAACGAATATAAGTCGAGATAATAACTTTATTATCGAAACATATGAGCATACACAAGAAACCTTCTTGTTATATACGAGGGGCAATTGATAAATAAGGTCTCCATAGCTGTAACTTTTTTTATTTGTTAACCGATTTTCAAATTTTTTTTTGTATCTTATACTCACATTTGTCCTCTATGTAATGCATTATACACTTTTCGACATAGTCCCCATTCCTTTCCAAGCGCCAACGCGTGACTAATTGGGTGAACCCGTCGGAGAGGAATTCCGGAGTTGTTGTCGACACCAGGATTGAATGGCAGCGTTTACCTCGCCGTCAGAACCAACTCATGTCCCTTAAGGGGCTCTTACTTCTTTGAAAAGTCGTGAAAGTCGCAATGTGCAAAGTCTTTCATTTTTGAACTGCAATTTTTCATCTTTGAACTGTAGGCGCTGCAACGCCTCTGGTGTGTGGTGATTCATGTGCGGGCGGACGTTATCGTACTCCAGAAGAGGGTCCAAAGCTGCCATTCAATGCTGGTGTCGACAACAACTCCGGAATTCCTCTCCGACGTGTTCACCCAACTAGTCACGCGTTGAAGCAATGTGTGGAAAGGGATGGGGACTATGTCGAAAAGTGAGTAGTGCATTATATAGAGGACAAATGTGAGTATAACATACAAAAAGAATTTTGAAAATCGGTTAACAAATAAAAAAGTTACAGCCATGGAGACCTTATTTATCAATCGCCTCTCGTAGCTATTCAAAGAACTCGCCTTTAGCCTCTATAACGGCTTCAATGCGAGATCGACAAGGTCGACATGGGCGAATCAAATGGTCATGGTTCATATTGGTCATTACTCGAACAATAGCAGCTTTCAATTCATCTTTGGTGTTATGGGGGTGTTCGTTGACCTCTCTCTCCACAACGCTCCATACGTAGTAGACCAACGGATTCAGGTCAGGGGAGTTAGGAGGCCAAAGTTTTGAGAAAATCCACAGCAAATCAGCTTCACACGAATTATTCAGCTTGTTTAACAGCCTTTTTGATCTGAGTAGGCGGTTTTCCCGTGTTTTGTCTGACATAAACTGACCTATTCGCATAACATACGAGTGATATCTGATGTTTTCATCGAAAACATTTCTGATTGTTCCTTCCGATACATGGAGATGTTTGGCAAGTGACCTCATGCATGTTCTGGGATCGTCATCGATGGCCTGCTGCACTTGCTGAATAAATTCAGGTGTTCTGATGATGTCAGAGCGTGAAGCATGCTTTTTACGCTTTGCTACTGGTGCAACATTGCCATCTTTGGTCTCTAACTCCTTCCACACTTTGTGGACGAATAATCTTGCGACCTTCAGAAATAGTGATATCTCTAAATCGCTGTGCTCTGCTTTTATTGCCAAGATTACTGCATGTCTCTTCATGATATGTGATATTTGATGGTCTGCCATTTTGCTTTCCGGAAACGGAAAGGATATACAATTTACTATAGTGTAGCAGTAGCCAAATGAAGGTGTGTCCTCAAATACCTTACGCACCCTGTATCTTTAAAAAATCTGTAAATCTATAGATTGATGTTTTGCTTTACTGTGAATGCATTTACTTGTGCAGTTGTTACTGAAACATATTGCAAATGGATTTTATCACATTTATTAAGAACTTCTTCCTCTGTGTTACGTCCTTATTGCCCCCTAACCTTTCAAATGTCAAGAAAAGCAAATCAAACATTAAAATTGTTTTTATTTCATGTTCTTGTTGCAGAATTTGTTATTAAGACAAAAATGTAGCTAAACTTTTGAGACAGGCCATTTTTTTATTTTTTTGTTTAAAAAATAACAATAATGGTTATGAAATGAAGATTATTTTCACACATGAATATTAATGGACAATAAATGTTAGTTTTCAAGAAAAATAGTTTTTACTTTTATTTCGTACGCAGAAACTAAAAAAACACAATTACTTGAACTTTTGAGACAGAGCTTATTGTCTACATTGCAAGTTAAGTCGCATCTGTGTTACTGAGATACATTATCTGAGACATCTGTGTGAGTGAAACGCACGGACCGTTGAGATATGAACATGATTCTATACATGAGCTGTGACTGTGGATATTGTGAAGTGAATGAAGCAGAACTGTTTAAGATGGTTTAGGCATATGATACAATGCCAGAGGAACATGTATGCAAGAACAAGAACATGTACGCAAGAATGGTGGTCCGGAGAGGCCTAGGCAAACCTGCGCAGATCAAGAAACTGAGTATTTAAAATACAAGCAGATCAGTTTGCGTGTTTGAAGGAAGTGCGCATGGCGTATTATTGACTGTTGAAGAAGTGAGTCTGGTATGCAAGGACAAGGATCGTGTTGTGGAGTAAGAATTGGAACAGTATCTACTGAATCAGGTGGAAGGTATCAACCTAATTTGCTGTTCACTCCATCTAGGAATAGCGTGATGGAATTGCTTGATATTTTAGAGAATCGCTCCAAAAGTAATGATTCCTACTTAATTATATATAAATTCCTATAAATGAAAAGTACATCATCTTCAAAAGGTAGAAAAACATTATTATGAGCGCAAATCCTCACCCAAAGAAAACTATTTTTCGATATAGTTATTACCGTTGATTATGCATTTTCACCAGCGACGAACATTACTGTTGTCGCTACTGAAATGCACCACCCATCGCCACACTGTGATAACATTCTCTGGCTGGTCTCCGTAAGTGTTTAGCAAACGCCATTGAATGTCAATAGTTGGAATTTTTTTCGCCTGGAGAAATTCAATGACATATCTTTCTTTATACGTAACTTTAAGACATAGGCTATTTGCTCAGATTTCTCCTCTGTTGCTAATTGTTGTACAGCAACAAAATTTAACGAAATATTAGGAAAAAGGTGCTACCATTACAGTAGATTACAAACATCAGCGATTGACATCGTAAAGCAATACAACAAGAAGGAATCATTGCTTTCGGAGTGGCTTATGTAAAACTTTATTTTGCTTTGAAAGACAATATACAAGATCCTTTATTTTCTAATCATTTAGAACTGTCCTGAAGAGGCAAATGTTATCCAATTTAACACAACAGATGTGAATGAAGACATAACAAGTAACAACTAACATCAATAAAATGTTCAAAAATTTTCGGGAGAATAAAACGCAGGAAACATTTAAATTTGAATTTATTAATTTACTAGTGTTTACTAATAAATTTCAATTTTTTTTTATTTAGTTCCGTTGAATTTTGTTCTTGTGTTTGTATAATGATAATCGTGTAATTGTTCCATGTAGAAGATACATAAGCCACTCAATCATACAAGGTGTTGAGACAGTTAAAATTGAAGGATTTTTACTTTCAGCTTCTCTTCGAGATACCATTCCTCCATGATCTATTGTATTTATTGTGATGTCTCCTGTAATGGACAATGGCCCGCATCGCAGTTTCCATAGTAACAAATTTCTGTGAAGCATTGCCACAGGGTCTGTGCTCCATACCTCTTTGCCACATAAGCCTCTTAGCGTTGTAGGTCGACGGATTTCAAGCTAAGGAGTTCAAAGGCATAGATGTCTAAAGCCTAGTACATACTAGTTGCAAATGCCCACTGCGTTACACTATTTCCTGTTATGAACACTGCAAACACGTGTGCGTACACATCTGTTTCGTTACTCGAGGAAATGAGGAAATTCGTGGAAACGCAACTATCAGGAAGAACCCCCTTCTTCGGTCTCCCACTCCAAAGGGGGGAAGGGGCGTGAAGGCAGGTTCTCCCCGTAATGTAGACAGTCTCTCGTTTGGATCCATTACAATTAATCTTCTATACAATTAATCTATCGAATATTCAAATCCATTGCAGTTTATGGGATAAAAACTATCGATTTCGCATAGGCCAACAAAAACTTTTTAAAAACTTCTTTAACATTAAGTGCTGGTTCTTATGCTTATTTTGTGCTAAATCCATATCTAACTATAGTTTTTTTCTATCATGAGCTTACGAAAAACAAAATAAAAAGGAAACTTTGACATGGTGTATTACTAAACTATAACTACCAGGAAGGCGTATGTGGCAGGAATCTGTTGGGTGATTTAAGATTTCAGAGCATGAGTGGAATGTATAAAAATTTCGCTCGGATGAACCCAACAGATTTCGAATTTCTGTTATCTTTAATCGACCCTAAGGGTGAGGCGTCTTGGGATTTAACCGGGATGGATGAAAGTGGGATCACCTAGATTTCGGTTCCTGTTTCTAGGCCACACCTCAGACCAGTGAGGAACTTGAGATGTGGATATGTACTCGATGAGCGTCTGCAGCGTAAAGACGGGAAATTTCTTGATGGTAAATTGGGTTCACAGTCTTTTGTTGAAAGTAGGCCGAGTCCACGTTGTGCATTTTACGCTTATCATGAGCAACATATGCAGCTGCAATCATAATCCTTGGAAAACTCCTGGCATTGGCTGATAAAATGAGCTAGTAGTTTGCCATCTTTGTTACGGTAATGAAGAGCTGGCATCATTTATATCATATATCTTATTTATGTTATCGAGGTATACCCAACCTTTATATGTTATGACCACCATTTCCATTTGTCTTGTGCAGAAAGTTCATTCTGGCATTAGCGAAGGATTCGTAGATGTGCCGTTTTATCAGATAATGAGCACGAGTCTTATGCCGACCCTTCAGTTACAGTTTTTCTGGAATGATGCGTCCGAAAGTTTTTTGAGACATTTTCAGCTTCTCAGCCATGTGGCGCTGCATAAGTGGAAACTTCAACTCTCTTCACGTTGGGTCTGTTACGGGCAGGCTGGGTTCTTCACGTTACTTATTCTTTTTTTCACGACGACCCCGTATACTGAGCTGGAAGCTGTTTGTTCCTCTGAATGACATTAATTTGCTCTTTCCAGTTTTTGATTATTATAAAATAACTGAAACACGTATTGGATTTTTAAACATTTTTCCTATTATTCAAAACTTGACGGAACTATGGATGTTTGTTTATTCCTCAGAACTTAGAACAATTACATTCGCCATAGATGTCTTCACTTCAGTCGTGCGGTCTTAAGCACACACCCGTTGTTGTTTTTAGTTTTCCGCTCGGTTGAAAATTCAGTTAGCGTCGAGATGTGCAACTCGTGAAGACGGCGATGAGACTCCTCTACATATACGGGCTAGGAGAAACCTTAAGCCTTACATCGGTTATCCTTGCTCTATAAACACGGACATCACATAGGTTCTGAACAACAATTCGTCGACAGCCAAGGCCCGCTTGGTTCAAGCAACGCTCTGTTAGAACGAAGTTGCGATTCCGGTCCCTCAGGTATGCATTGCTATGTAAAAAACTTTATTTAAATTGACGTTTGTATGGTTTATTTTACATGCTCGCCGTCTTCGTCAGACGGGTAATGCTAGTGTTTTCCTAAGTTGCATGGTTTCGACAAGGCACCGATGCTTTAGTCAACTGCTCCGGTATGTTCACACGGATCGCCATCCGACACGCCCGAAGTTACCGTGCCCCTCCTCTTAAATAAAGAGGTTGGTGCTATTCGAGCGTACTGTGTTGTTTCCGTTGTTCCGTTTTTGGATGTTGTGTAGGTATAGAGTAGATTCGTGAATGTTCGCTATTGGGATGCTTCAGGCCTTCTCTCAGCCTTCCGTTTTATTGTTGAACTCATCACAAGTGTTTGTTCCGTGCTCCGCCGACAAGATGGAGTTTTTGAAATTGGGTGGTTCTGTTCCAAGAGTGCAACGGAATTGCTCGAGTCACGTGATTGCAGCAGAAGAACATTGTTCTATCAGTGCTCCAAACGCGTGTAGAGGCAACTCATTCTGCTAGCAACACAGTTTTTATCTACAGGTAGGAATGTTAATTATTTTTAATTTAAATATTTTAAGTAAAATGAATATATTATAATAAATAGTACTGTTGATAATTTTCATTTATAAATTCATACAAAATATAAAATTAAAAAAAATTAATTTAAATAAAATAAAAAATATACAGGTTGCTTTTGAAAAGGATGTCCTGAAATACCTTGCGATGTTCTGCACCTTAAATTAACACAAGTTTCCTCATAGCTTTTGTCGAAATTGCATTCCTTAAAGGAGTAAACAGCTCGTGAAGTATGGTTAAACTCCGCCCATAATGCAAACAAAAGCGCATGAAAGAAAGTAAACACAACCACGTGTTCCATTAACAGGTATCTGCGAACTGTCACGAATACGCACAGTGGAAGCTGGGGTAGATAGTGTTTCGATGACAATGAGCATACACTTTATTTAAAATAACAAAAACTCTTTTTAATTATACCTTAATAAGCGTGATACAAAAACACTTAAATTAAACCAGACAAACCTTACCCGCTTAAGGCGGCGCAAGAGGTCTAAGAAAAGATTAAAGGGGAGTTCCACTAACACGTGGAAAATCACCCTGATTACAAGAGAAACGAACGGGCAATAACAATACTGCAATAATTTAAACACCCGAACTTACGCAAAAGTAAGTACCTGGCCCCCTTGAGCTTGTCAAAGAGGTAATCGGTCCGGGGTATGGCGTACTTGTTGTCATACGTCATTTTCTTTAGTTTTCTATAATCCACACACATACGAAGCTCGCCGTCCTTCTTAGGCCGCGGCGAGTCCTGCGACGAAATTTCTATAGGACTCGAACAATGGATAACGGAGTTAATCCTTCTTTAAATTCTTAGAATTCGATCACCCTTTTACCATTACTTCCTTGTTTAGACGAAGGGGTGAAGAAGGTAATATTTCCAAAAATTCCAAAAAATTATAAAAACAATTTTCAATACATATTCTCCCGATATCAATTTTATTTCAAGATCGGGTTTCACACTTTTTAAAATGACAACAAATTTATTAAGTTAACATTTATTTATTTATTTTCTCTGAGATTGTAAAATGACAAGATTGATAAACAAGGAAGTAATGGTAAAATGGTGATCGAATTCTAAAGAAGGATTAACTCCGTTATCCATTGTTCGAGTCCTATAGAAATTTCGTCGCAGGACTCGCAGCGTCCTAACTGGACGCGGCCTTAGTTACGAATAAAACGGGAGAAGAAAAGGATGAGGTGGAAGGCTTAATGAGGTGCTTACTTAAAAGTTTGGTTATTGTTCTTTTTCAGTTCCTCTTCCTCATCTTTATATAAAGGGTACAAGGACGAATTAAATGGTGTGAATGTCTGCTCAAGATATATCACATGTTGAATAGGTCTGGCAGGCGGCAGTCCTTTAGGTAACACCTCCCTAAAGACGTCTTCAAATTCCTCTATTAAGTTCTGAAATGAGGGGTGACAGTCATTATTTTTAATATTATTTGTTTATTTATTTGTTTATTTGTTACTTTGCAAGCAACGGGCTATGACAGCCCAATAACAGCTTACAATAATAAAAATATTACAATGATACAGTATAAAAAATAAATACAGTATAAAAAGAATAAATATAGCATTATTAAATATAGACAAGGAAAGTAATTATAAGATAAATATAATAGTTCAAAGTCGTTTTTAACAGGGTGATTATAATTTTAAAAAATTTAAATCAATAAAAATTGTATATTATACAGTAATAAAAAATAAACGTAGAAATATTAATCAGCAAATCTAAGTAAAGAATCATAAGATAAGTGTTTTATTTTTAATAATAGTTTGTTTATATTGATTATAACTCATAAAATTTAGATCAATTTTATCAGAAATGACGTTACAAAATTTAAACATTCTATAAAAAGGGAGATTGCTTATAATATTTTTTTTTTGGAAAAGATAAATAAAATATATCATTGTTTCTAGAATTTAACATAGGTACACGTAGATTAACTGAATTTAGAAATTTTGAAGAATAAATTATATTGCGATATAATTCAAGTATAATTCGTCTGTTAATTAATTTCTCAAATTAAAAATTATTTCGCAGATAAGTATTAGACACATATCTATTATTGTTAAAAAAAAAAAAAACAGGATGAAAAATTCTAAAAAGTGTACGTAAGAAATCTGACTGTACTTTTTCTATACATAATTGCAATTTTACATGATAAGGAGACCAAATAACAGAGGCATATTCTAATGTCGATCTGACTAAGGTATTAAAACCGAAAATGGAAAAGTTGACATTATTAAAATTATCAGACCCCTCCCCATTTACTTTGCCCCAAATAGCATAAACCAGTACCTCTGGTTGTTGAATTAGAATGTGACACAAGTCGGATGCCGATATAGTGGCCATTGTTTGGTCTTTCCACTGTGGTAGCCATGTCTTCTACACTCGCTGGTTCAAGGCACAGCGCTTGGAATTCCAGTCGAAAAGTACCCGATTGTGCTGTATCTATTGCACGCTCAAAATGATATGGAAATTGTCGATGTGAGTAACGTTAAAGTTGAGTTTATCGGTGTATTTACCGCTTTTTATAAAGACATATAACGCTGTCTTACTCATGGGCATCATTCTCCCATCGGCTAGTGCGGCCGACTTGTTTTGGTTTGTGATGTTACTCAGTTTTAACTTGAGCTGCTTGGCAAGTGCTTCGTCTATTTAATTCTCCTTGGCCCCGGTATCAACGAGTACCTTGCAAGCCGTGCCTTTAATGGCTATTTGAATTTCGCATAGTTCAGATGCAACTGAGGGGGTTTTGCCACGGCTCAGTCCATAATGTTGCTCTTTTGCTTATTTTTGCAAAATTTTGCGGTGTGCCAGTTTTGTCCGCAGCTGAAGCATTGGATATCTATGCGCTTTATCCCAACTTTGGGCAGGCTACGGGCACCTTGGATGGAATCCACCTGCATCGGTTCTCCCCATGGGGCTTCCAGAAGGCCATGGGCTCGGTACCAACGCTCTATGAACTCTATAGCTTCCTCGAGCAAGAGCCCTTTTTTCATGCGTAATTGGGACGATAGTTTGTCAGGGATCGCTTACAGTAGGAACTAATGACTCTGTTGCCTCTGCGGCGGAGTTTATGCAATTCCGCCCGTCTCGTCATTTGGGTTTGTCCGTGAGTGAACGTGCTGGTCAGCACCACAGCAAAGTTGGACCAAGACATATTAGCGATGGCCGGGAGGATAATGGTTACCCAACTTGCCGCGGCTCCCTTTAAGTAGGCTGGTACAATTTGTACATAAAAATCTAGAGGTATTCTTTTGCATGCGGCGATCAACGCAAACTGTTTAGTGAATTCCTCGAGGTCTTCCTTCGTTGTTCCCGAAAAATAAGGGAACTGTAATTGGTTGACCGTTCATGCATAGATGTAGGTTTTAGTAAGTGAACGGCCTGGATAAGGGCGTTATATTGCGGTAAATTAGCCGCTTTATTGTTCGGCTCCAAAGGGGCAGTGCTTGCACCTCGCTCATTTCTGTTCTATGATCGCTCTTGCTTGGTAAGACTAATGGAGGATATAAAAATGAAATAACAATTAGAAGTGGTCGGAGCTAAAACCTACTTCGCATGTAAAATATATTCTCGCCTATTTGTAAGAAACCTTTAGGTACTCGCGAGTTCTGTTAAATTTACGCAACTCTCGCAAAAGGAAGGCTTTATTAGACTCATGTTAATGTATCGAAGTGCAAAAGCACCAATAAGCTAAGCCACAAAAGAAAACGTAAAAGAAAATTTCTTATTATTGTTAATCGCGCAAAATTAGCGCGACTGAATCGACACTCAAAAAAAAAATATTCACCAAATAGTTGGTGAAAAGCTTAGAAGAAATGTAATCTTAAAACTGACTGAGTCCGATGCTGAACAGCTGCAGACGAAAGTATCCTCACCCTATCGTTGCTGCCAGAAACAACGCACGACAGAAAGAGAAACACGTATTTAAATATTTTCGGGGTGGGTTGGGCGGATAAAAAAAACATTCTACCGACTGCGAACCAGCTTCCACTATGCATATTCTTAACAAAGAGAGTAAACTATATGCTCTTTGTCAAGAATATGCATAGTGGAAGCTGGGGTAGATAGTGTTTCGATGACAATGAGCATACACTTTATTTAATAAAAATTCTATTTAATTAGAACTTAATAAGCGTGATACAAAAACACTTAAATTATACCAGACAAACCTTACCTGCTTAAGGCGGAGCAAGGGGTCTAACAAAAGGTTAAAGGGGAGTTCCACTGGCACGTGGAAAATCACCCTGATTACAAGAAAAACGAACGGGCAATAACAATACTGCAAACATTTAAACACCCGAACATACGCAAAAGTAAGTATAGTAAATAAGAGTGAACCCGACTCGGGATCTAGTCACAACAGCAAAAGAAGTTATGACTATAAACAATAACCATAGATCAACTCTTGAACTGGTTCAATTAGTCGACCCTTAGCTTTAACAAAGGACGCATATGAATTAATATACGCGATGATTTAGTTCATAGGGGCATGAATGCCGCATCAGCAAAAAAAATTAACTCTTTTATTTTCTTTCTTGAGTAATTTTTTTTTGTTTTTCTCGCCCAACCTTGCTTGATGAAAGCGTGCAGGCCATACGTTACTCGTCTTCATGAAACGTAGAATTTCCACAACAAATGGCATCAAAAAACCGCAAATCACAGGAAGCTACGCGTTTATCTTCCTGGACCGAAACCACGGGAAAACTAAGAAAAGGAGAAAGGGAGTAGCCATTATTATTTTTAAGTCAACGGTCCGGTTTGAGGATTATAATTTGGAAAATTAAAGAACTAACGTAATGCAGCAAGAGATAGCTCGACGCTCCTTCGTCGCGTACGTTAGACTTACAGCGTCTAAATCTACCTTAATTTAATAAAGCAAAATCGAACTAGTCATTAATCTCGACTCTTGAATTTGACTCAGTACGCTAACTTCTAACAAAGGCATGAGCGGAGGTGAGGGAGCTATTTTGCTAGGCACTTATGGCAGAGAGGGTAAAGCCACTTAAAAATTCTTTTAGTGAAACGACATGGTCTTACCTTGTGAGAGGCAAAAGTGCGAGGCTTTCCCGAATGTAGGTAGATATCGTCCAGGGGAAAATCCCGACGACTTTATCGTCTTTTGTGAAGAAAGTCAGATCCGTAATGGCGAATATTCCAAACAAGAAGGAGACTTGCAGCTCGCTGGTCACGACGACTGATCATGCTATGTATCTTGTGAAGAAATCAACGTCCGGACATGGCCCAACGCTGAGGGATGCCTGGGGCGGATTTGCAGTCTTCTGCTCTGTAGGATCAACCACCTCTCCACTCACAGCACGGCGAGGCGAAAAAACGACGAGTGACGGCGCTGGTTTTCTTTGGAGACATTCTTAACTAGAGGAGCGGTCTGCAAAACTAGTGAAGAGAAATCATTAACATTCTCGCAGTTTGAGTGAATTTCTAGTCCTCGTATGCTGTCGTCTTCCTTGGTGACCCTTTGTTCTCGAGCACGATCGCTGAAATCCTCTCACCTTTCGCTGGTTGAGGTTTCCTTCATCGGTAGCTTTAGATGGTTCTCGATGCTGCCACGGAGCCTTTTTGCAGGCAACCTTTCTCGTATGCTCTCTCATGCTACTCTCCTCTTTTCAACAAGCGTCTGGTTAGAGAGACATTTCTCCATGTTAGAGAACTTAGTGAGTTTCTCTGTATGCCAGACGTGACTGATCGAGTGATTAGGAGAAGTCTTTCGAAATGACGCACAAATTTTAACACATGAAGTAGATCATTGAAATAAAGAAAAATAAAAATAACTTTAATTATATAATTTACTAGCAAAGGTACCCGGCGTTGCCCGGGATAATTACACTTGGATGTAAACAGAACAATCTCAAAAAATTAAATTAAATTTTGCAATATCTTAAATATAAACACATGAAAATGCTTAGAATTAATACAGTAAACATTTTTAATGAAAATTCGATATAAATCTTTTTAAAGGCTCACAATGGCTGGACCTCTCCAAACTTTGCCTTGCATTGTTGGTCATGAGATATTTCTCATTAATATGCCTTGCCATAACCATGAACATCGATTTTTTATCGTTATTTATTATTTTTCCGAAATCTGAGGTAGACAGTGACCTTCCTCATGCTTTGAAGTTCATGTATGCGAAATTTTATCAAGATCGGAATAAAACTGTAGATTTGTATTGTGATGGCGTAACTTGCCTTGCTATAATCTTATAGTAGATATATTAGCCTATACTTACCGTCTACTTATGTCCTCCCCTCTTTAATTTCTCTAAACCCTCTTTTATTTCCCCATGATCGTATAGTGACTCCCTACCTCCACTACCTACCCCCTTCAGGCTGAAAATTTATATGATAGCAATGAGCAAAACTAAACATAGATTATGGTCTTTAAATATTTATTACCAGGTCAAACAAAATAAATAAATAAAAAAAAATAAAAAAAAAATAATATAAAATCAAAAGAGAAACAACCGCTATCTGGTTGATTGAATTAACACCATTCCTGAAAATAAAATAATAACAAAGCACTAATAGTATTTAACTTAATCTACATAAACTACAGTCAGTGGTATTCTGGCTGCATCAAAAAAAAAAGAAAGCTTACACAGATATACGAGCAAATAAACGTGATATTCAAGGCAAAGCCTAATCAATCCCAAACTTTATTATAATAACAAGCAATTATATACTGATTGGCAACTCGCTGTCG
>JAHWFO010091810.1:183576-225129 GCA_023313115.1 Rhysida immarginata
TTTGGATTTCTACCAGGTGTTTCAGTTTCAATGTCCAATACCTGTAGGTGATGCTTCACCAATAGTTTTTTTTACAAGCGCCAAGATGTTGCAAAATAAATCACAAAGAGATATGTTGCAACGATATGGAAATGACATTGTATGCTTTGATGGAACGCATGGGACAAATCCCTATGACTTTGAACTATCTACATTATTAGTGTTAGACAATAAGCGAGGTTTTCCAGCAGCGTTTATCATTTCTAATAGACAAGATGAATATTTGTACAAGCTGTCTTTCTCGTTTATCAAGACATTTGTAGATATTTATCCAAATGTTTTCATGAGCGACGATGCCGACGCTTTTTACGATGCTTTTTCTTGTGTTTTTGGCCCTCGCCCGAATAGATTGATCTGTTCATGGCATGTTGATAAAAAACATATTAAGTTCTACACTAACAGATATATACAAAGCATCTGTCTATAAAATTTTAAGATGTCTGCTGACAGAAACTGATAAGTCGGCCTTCCAGCGAATGCTTAATGAATCCATAGAATTGTTAATGAAACATGAAACAACAAGAGCATATGGCTAATCGGACGTTCGCATGGGCTTATTGCTACAGAAAATGGTCTGGCATTAATACAAACATGCACATTGAAAGAATGCATCGAATGCTAAAATATATATATCTTGGTGGTAAAAAAGTAAAAAGACTTGATAAACGATTATTTCGCTGATGAAATTTATTAGAGAAACACAGTTTGATACACTGATTGCCATAAACGAGGCAAAGTAACTTATGTATTGAGTCAGCTCAGAAAACGTCAGAAGTCCATTGCTTTGATGTCCAATGAAGATGTCATTATGAAGATGTCATTATGATGCTGCCTAGGCTCTTGGATGGTAAAATGGACGCAAAAACTTGGTGAAATGTAATGTGTAGAAGAGGCCAACAAATGTTCAAAGCATTGTGCTTTGGTTTGTCAAGTCTGTGAAGCTTGTATTGAGAATTATACTTGCACATGCATTGACAATTCGGTTCAATGGAATATGTGCAAGCATATCCACCTAGTTTGCAGAGCACAAAAACTAACTGCAAAAGAGCCAGAAAGCTCAAAAATGAATGAGCTTGTAATTGTTGAAGATCCTGTCCTGGAATCACGTTGTGAAGAGTCTGAAAATGACCTGGCCGAATTGACAAAATCAAATTTTAAACATGGATGTTCCTTCGAAGAAAGCAAAAACGAAGTTTATGAAATCTGTGCATCTTTATTAGACAGATTAAAACTACAGAAGACTGTAAAAGAATGAAGACTTTCTTGTCATCTGTAGAAATTCAATTTAGTTCACATGAAAATCAGACACAAAATGAAAATACATTACGATCAAAAGAAAACAAAGAAAATTTAAATAAAGTAAATGAACCTGCAAACAAAAAAATTGATAAACAACGCATGTTTTCAACTCGAAAAAAAATTAAAAAACGTGCAAATTTTCTGGTCAAACCTACAGCGGAAGAACAAGATTTGTTAGCTTTGTCATTACTCAAACAAACAGCTTCTATTGATACATCCACTTTTCAACAATTTGTTTAATTTTTTGTTGATTATAAACTTCCAAATTAATATAAACAATAATACAATAAAATGTTTCTATGTATTTATAAAAATTTTATAAAAAACAATTTATAATTATTGATCTAAGGAGTTTAAATGATTAATTTTAAATTTAAATGTGGTTCAATTTAAAATTTGATTGTTCAATGCAGTATTGTAAATAAACGGAGCTGCGGGGACCCCATGTTCATATGATAAAAAATACTTCTAAGGACCTCTTCTATCATGTCCCAAAAAATCTGTACTCAATTCAAAAACACCCTGTATATAAAAGGTATATAAAATTTCAGTTTCCATTTCACTCCATTTAATGTACTAGAATCTTAACTAACCCATCAATTTTGAGTAGAATTGCAGAAGTTTTCAGGCCCATACACATCATCAACATGATGCAAGCTTTTTTAAGTACATACAGTATTAACGGTATAGGACTGTGGAGTCGCCAGCGTCAGAATTTCGCGAGAACAAAACATGGAATCTCCTTGACGAAGTTATAACCCAAAATATAACCGCTTTGTATACCCAAAAGTAAGGACATTTGCCCCTTCAGGTTTCGTACACTTGATCAAAGATAAAATTCCATGCGAAATTTAACCTAAATTGATCCAAAAACCTACGTACGAATCTGTTCGGAATACAATGCGAAACGCCAAGTCTCTTTTTATCCCACGACAGCCTCAACAGAGAAGAGATATTGAATTGCAGCCACGGTGGACATTAACGAACAATGGTCGTTTGCTTTTGCTTAAATAAGACGGAGATGAAGACATGATTTTAGCGTTTGGAACAGTATAGAGTTCTTAACTTTAATGTGCAATTGCGAAACTCTTTTGATGGACGGGACATTTAAGACGGTTCCTAATCTTTTTACGCAATTGTACACCATTCACGGACTTCGCCTAAACGTTATGGTGCCACATGTGTATTTCCTGTTACCAGATAAAACTCGACAAACGTACACAAGAATGTCTAGAATTCTGCAAGACATTGCTGCGGATTATAATCTTATATTTCATCCACGGTCTTTTCTTGTTGATTACGAAATTGCAGTCATCGATTCTATTCGAGCAACTTTTCCGAATTCCAACGTAAAGTGTTGTAGATTTCATTTTACTCAAGCCATCTGGAGAAGTGTTCAAATCAAAGGTTTGCAAACACACTATACATCTAATGTGGAAGTTAAAACAGCAGTAAGAAAAGTCATGGCATTATCAGTGATTCCGAATCATGAGATAGATAATGCATGGTTGGAAATCATGGCCAACAACACTACAGATTGTTGAGTTGGCAAATTTTTTAGATTACGTGTTAGTTACATGGATGTGCGAAAATGCGATCTTTAAATGTGAATTGTGGAATCATTATCGAAACTTTGAAGTGAGGACCACAAATCATGTTGAAGGATGGAATAACTAAAGCTCATGCTAATTTGGTAAAGCTCATGCTAGTTTGTTTGAGCTTATAAGTGTGCTTATTAATCAGCAATCTATTGCTGAATTAAAAGTAGGAGCAGCTGAAGGAGAGGCTCCAGCACCTCCAGCCAATTCTGAGTATGTCAAACTTAACAAAAAGTTGGAAAGACTGACAGAACAATATGAAAGAGGAGAACGAAATTTGTTGCAATTTATTGACGCTGTTGCATACTCTATTTAGATTTTTTGTAATAAAGTTTTCTGTTATATTAAATTTTTTGTTTTTTGAATTTTTTTTGAAAAATATATAATAAAATAAATTAAAATTCAAAGTTTTAGAGGTTTCGCAATCTCACTGGATATTGCGGTCCAGAGATGTAAAAAACATACTTTATTTGAAAATCGAAAAAAAATTTTCAGGCCTGGAAAGATTTGGAAAATTAGTGGTTTCTGACTTAATGTTTTCTTAATAATTATTTATAAATGATATGAATATAGTATTCTTAAAAATATAAAATATTATGGTTTTGGAAAAAGTCATGGAATTTTATCTTTGATCAAGTGTACGAACCCTGAAGGGGCAAATGTTCTTTATTTTGGGTTATACAAAGCGGCTGCACTGTCTGTTGTTTCCTCTGTTTTGACGACTCCACAGCCCTGAACCGTATTAACATGGAGGGAAAAAAACGATTGTTTTATTTTATTGATGTGAGATTTTATTTCGGACATTTTGGGGCGAAATGTAAACGTTTTATAAAATTAATCTTATATATATTTGTTTTATAAAATTAATCTTAAAGTTATTTCTAAATAACTGTAAACTTGAATAAATTCCTATCAGTATACTGAGAATTTTTACATAAACTTGCGAGTGCTGTTACATGTTGAAAAAAAATAAAAATCAATTTTTACCTTCTAAATGGCACGTATTTTATGACTATAGATGATATAATGATGTTGAAACATATTATAAACGTTTTTAATCTTTGCTTATAAATTTTAAAATCAAGATTTCAAAATTCAAATTGCCATATTTAAAATAACAGTTAAAATTGCTTAAAAATTTCGGTTTTTGGAATTAATTCAAATGGAACCATCTTAAAAAATTGTTAACAAAATTAATTTACTCTGAAGTAAATTTAATATAAAATGAAAATAAATGGAAAATGACGTTCATTTTTAACCTATTTCTGTGCGATAATTTAAAAGTTACGTTTTCATACGCTAAAAAAAACTTCGGCGTTTAACAATATTACTAAATAAGAAAATGACATCGTTTATAAATGCTCTATTCAATGAGTTTGTTTATATTAATTGTAATTGACAATTTAGTCAATTTTATGGATACAAATAGTCACGCAAAAATTATTAAACTGACAGGTTAAAATATAAAAATTTAGGTTATTAAAAATTGTTAAAGTTACTTAAAAATAACAAAAATTCAACTAACGTAAAAATCGTCGGATTTCAAGAAAATCTTTATTCTAAACAGAAAAACAGAATTTTTAATTACGGTAAATGTATTTAGTTTTTCATTTAGCTGATTATTTTTAATGACATTTTAAATTTTAAAATTTTAATTTTAAATTTATAAGCAAATATTAAAAACGTTTATACTATGCTAGTTTCAACATCAGTATATCAGCTATAGTCATAAGAGCGTACTGTTTAAAAGGTAAAAACTGATTTTTAATTTTGTTCAATATGTCCCACCCCACCAGAGTCACACGTTAAGGTAAAAATTCTCAAACATTTACAAATAGGAATTTGTTCAGAGTTACAAACATTCTCGATCGGATTCAAATTCTCTGCCGGCCATCGGTGCAAAACAATGTGTAATGTGACTCGTCCGACCATATCACCTTTGCCCAGTCACACCGTTCTTTACACCACTGCAGGCGAACTTTCCGGTTTGTTGTTAGAGCTATTTTAGAAACTACTTAATTATAACTTAATATTTTTTTTCAATTTTAAATTTCGTCCCAGAAACTCCGAAAAAAAAATCTCAAATGAAGAAAGAAAAAAATTCTCAAATGAGTGACGTAAAAATGATTCTTCACGCTCATTGGTTCATGCAACTCAGGCTCTAAGCGCAAGTTAGAGACGTGTCTCTCTAATCAATCGCTTGTTCTTTTCAATCTCGCGCTCTTCCGCCTTTCTTTCGCGCAGTTGCTTGCGCCGCTTCTTCCTCTTTCATCCCCCTTCAAGGAGCATAGAAAAGCAATTGGGCGTACACTACCTGTTCACCGTTTTTCGCGTATAGAGGGCGAAGCATCGACCTGATGTATGGAGATTCCAGCGGTAAAGATGTTATCTATGTTTTAATGGCTAGTTCATTTTGTTTTTAGAATATGCCCGTAAATTGTTGTGTCCCCCAGTGCCATTCCAACTCAAAAAGGATAAGAGATTTTTAAAATTCCATATCTTTCCTCGGGATATTGAGAGGAAAAAGGAGTGAATTGTAAAAATTAGAACAGGAAAGCCTGTGATCTGCTGCCAACATCAAAATGAGAATATTACGCCAGAATCTGTGGATATACATCGAATACCACGAATACGAATCAATAGACCACTATTCCACATATAAATTTTTAATTGACGGATACGTATTTCGGTAGCCCTGCTGTCTTTTTCAGCATCCAACTATCGACCACGACCAGTAGAGGTAAACGGCTCTACTGATAATGAAACGACAATCGGCAATCGAACACTGAAGTGTACATATTTTCAGATGGGACGAAAACAGCGCTTCACAAAGCTCATCGAACCAGAAAAAATTCCAAACGAAATACACTGAGATAGTCAAGAAGCCTAACCAACCCAAGCTGTCTTCCATATTATACAAAAAAAGAAAATAAGATTGACGATTGTCAGAAACAAAATACAAACGAAATAAAAAACAAGGAGAAAGAAGATTATCACATCTTCCAGTAGTCCGCAAGAGAGACGTTGCTGATGTCTTCAAGGTTGATGTCAAGAATGTGCCTTGGTTTTCGATACTTCATATGCCACTTCATATCCATTGAGTTCTTCAGTATTCCATTCACAAGTTTATTGTCGTGAGTCTTCATCTTCTGTATCATAATCAAAAGGAGATCCTGTATAAACTTTCCGATATGGGCCATGTTTAAATCCATGTGGATGGATTGGTTTTTCACCGTCCTTCTCTCCAGCTGACAATGATCCTCAGGGTAACATTCTGGAATGACTGTAGCTCACTCCATCTGCTTCTACCTTAAGTCGCCCACGCAGGCATGCCATAGAGGATAGTCCGAATAATCGACTTGTACAGAAGTAACTTATTGTCGATGCTGAAAGTGCTGTTGCGGCCCAGGAGAGCTATGAGACTGTACTTAGCCCTTTTCTTTTTGTTCAGTGCATAGGTCACGGACGATTCCAAGAGAGTCTTGAGTCAATGATAACGCCAAGGCATTTGTAGTTGTCTACCCAGTCCAGTTTCTTATTGAATAGAACAAGAGAATCTGGGGGATGCTTGAACTTTCTGTTGAAGTACATAGCCTTGCACTTTCCGACATTAAGCTTCCAGCAGTTAAACCAGTTTTCGAAAATCTTCAAGGCGTGCTGCAGACGAGTGATAACGTGAGCCGGCTTGTGTGCCCGAGTCATAATGGTAGTATCGTCAGCATAGAAGTATAGATTACAATTTTTAGGGTTCGGGAAATCATGCACAAAATAATTAAATAGCACGGGCCCGAGCACAGAACCTTGAGGGACACAGGCCTTTACAACACGGGGCGTGGATAGATTTTCACCAACTTTAGCTTGGTATGACCTTTCAGTGAGAAAGGATTTCACCATAAATCAAATTAGGAGGAAACCCGTCTCTAATGATCTTGTAGACAAGGCCCCCATGCCACACTTGGTCAAAAGCTTTATTGACATCGAGGAATACCACTGCGCAGTACCTGGAAAGGTTCAAGGGAGTGCTCAGGTCTTCTACGAGCCTCCATATCTGCATCTTACAAGAGTGGGCGGCACGAAAGCCAAACTGATCTTTCCGAAGAAGATCACAGGCGAGACAGTGGTCTTGAAATCTGACGAGGATCGTTTTCTCCAAAACTTTAGAAATCCATATTTAATATTAAAGTACTAGAATTTTATGACAGAGTTCATATTAAATATTCACCAAAATGCAGAGCTAGCGTCATAAATAATATCGACTGTTTTGAAGATATTAATGCAATCCCTTTGATGTGCGTTCAATTATGAACTTTATACCATTGAGGGGAGCAAACTAATAGGTCGGGGGAATTGCTGGATTTTGTCCCTGCTTGGGGATACTCAAAACAATAGATTGTTTCCAAGATGCAGGGAAATAAGAAAATTTCCAGCAGTCGCTAATGATATTGGTGAGGAAGTCAATAAAGTTCTTTGGAAGATTCACACGGGCGTTATTCCTCACTTTATCTCTTCCTGGAGCCTTCTTCTTTTTCAGTTTACCTATGATGGTGGCGATCTCTCCGGCCTCGATGTTGTTCTTCGTTAAATGCTGCGGGACTTCATCAAAGTTGACAAGACCATCTTCCACACGCTGAGACATGATTTGACTCTCGGGATTGTTGTTGATAGGAGTAACAAATTGCATTTCAAGTGAATCTGCAATGACTTGGGCCTTCTCCTGATCACTGTGCACATAGTAACCTTGTGGTGTATGGAGTAGAGGAAGCATATTATTTTTCTTCTTCTGTAAAGCTCTGACCATACTCCAAATGGAATTATCGCGAGCCGACAAGCTTTTGACTTTGCCGTTCCATCTAGCGTCGCGAAGCTCTTTTATCTCCTCTTGAACTCTTCGCACTAGCCTGTTGTACTTGGTTTTGAGCCAAGGTTCACGATAGCGTTGCCATAGTCTACGTATCCTGTTTCTTTCCGCAATTAGACGCTGGATTCCACGAGTGAGTTGGATTCAAAGAGGAGGTTTATTCTCTGATGGATAGTTACTAGCTTCTATGGCACTGTTAATACATCTGGTGATGTCTTCAACACGTTGATCGATGTCCTCCGTACAGTACGCAACGTCGGGATGGCAGCCATATTTCTTACGAATATCTTTGTAAAGCTTCCAGTCTTGATGATGTATGAGTTACTCTCGGAAATTTATGTCAACATCGTCAAATTTCAACGCCATAGGCTTGTGGTCAGAAGAAAGGTCATCAATCGTCAAGATATTGTACGGTTTCAAGAAACCCTTTAAGAGCGAGATGTCCAAAACGTCACTGGTAGGGGCGTGGTCGCAGTAGTAGGTGTCCTCTACAGGTCCAGCAGCGATGATATCATCTTTTCCTTGTACGTACCTATAGAGAATCATGCCGTTGTAATTCTGCGTTCTGGAGTTCCAGCTTGGGTGTTTGGCATTTAGGTCACTACCCAAGACGACTGGAGATTTCATCAAGATTTCATCAAGCTCGCTAACGTCAAGATAATGTTTAGATGAATTGTAGAGCGCCACGAAGTTCACTTCACCACAGGAGACATTATTGATAATGATGGAGGCCGATTCCATACCTGTATAAGATTTGGAGACTAATTCTTGGTGATGAATTCCCTTCTTAATGATGATCGCACCGCCCCCAGAAGCACATCTTGCAGCATTTGAAGCCATTCGATCCTTACGGTACACACAATAGCTTGAAGTCTTGGCTTGGTTTGAGGAGCGTTTCACAGAGAAAAGCAATGTCGATTTCTTCAGAAAATTGTGAAACTCGATTCGCTTACGGGGGATCCCCGTTCCATATCACGCACCGAAGTTCACCTTTGTTGATTACAGATAACGTTGTGCAGCCATACTAAAAATTAGTTGGTCGTAAGGAGCCCACTCAACTGTGAGTAACTTTTGCCTAGATTAGAAAACAGATGAAAGATACGCCCTAATTGCTTATACATACCTGATAGGTCGTTGATGTTGAGGTCTTTAACTTCCGGTTTAGACACAGCAGCAGCATAGGATTTGTCTGCTGTCACTTTAGAACTAGGCATCCTTTGAACGTGGGGGTATTTTGGACATTTTGTGTAGCTTGAAATATGCTGTCCACCACATCTGACGCACTTTAGGGGGTCTTGTCCTTTAATCTTGGGGCAATCTCTTGACTGGTGCCCCTCTGCGCATTTGTTACAACGAGGATCTTCCGTGCAGCCCATGGATGCGCAGGCAGTTGTAACACTGTAGTGGCTTCTTGTTCCCTCGAAAGGCCTCCACTAGCACTGCCAGCGGCCCAATACGTGCATTATTCTTCAATGACTGGTTGTGTTCGGTGTTCGGGAGCAGAACCAAAACAATCGGCATATCAATGGATCCTTTCGCTTTCCTCAATCGAATTACCTTTTCTGGGAAGTAGTTGGCTCTTTTTAGGTCTTCTTGGAAGTCATTGAGGTCATACGTAACATCCACATTACGAATCACTTATTTCAAAACCTTCTCCGATTTTAGTTGATGATGCTGAATTTTTAAAATATTATCAGACTTAATTCCAGAGACTAACCTGTTGTGAGTTTCTTCGTCGTCACATTTAACTTTGACGGTTTCAGCTCTGCCCGTATGAACAGTGATCTTCTCCACTGGAACATGCTTCTCGAGCTCAGTTAGAATCGTCTTAAACAGGACGCCATGAGTCCGCACGATCATCAGCGGGACTTACCTCTTCATGATCCTATGGTCTTCATTAGCCGAGCTATTCTGTCCATTCTTCGGATTCCTCATTCTAGACGCACTAACGACTTCTTCGTTTACTCTGAAGACGGTCTTTAGGTTATCGATCCTCGTTCCTTTTCTGAATTTGTTATTAGTGACACCAATCCAGGGACTTCCACTGTCATCCACTTCTGCATCGGTTCCGTCGGAGTGACTTCTCTTACAGCCACCGTTTGTCGAACAGTCACTATTTTCTATTATATCCATAGACTCCACACTATTAGAAGAGAAAATAATTTTTAAAACATTACTTACTTTGATGTTATCAACTGGATTATCTTCCGTGGAGTTTCTTGCCTTCGGAGTCCCGGAGCATTTCCCAAAGGCTTCCTTGAGTTCATTTGTTTTGTCAATAACATCTCTACGAGAGTCTTCAATTTCCTTGTTGATATCTGTGAACTTCTCATCAAAACTTTTGTGTAGGGATTCGACTTTTACAGCCACTGCACTATAATAGCGTTTATTTCACCCCGGAGAGCTAACATTTCGTTGAACACTAGGTCAAACCTAGCATCCAAGCAGGCATCCCGGTAGGCCTTTTCGCAGGACACAGTTTTACCATCCGCCACTAGCAAAGGCTCTTTAGCCGACTTCAACGTGGTTAATTTGGACGAAACCATCATATATAATTGTATAGAACCGGGGGGAGGGGAGTGTGTAACTTCGCAGTTAGGTGTGTGCTGAAGAAGCCATCCTAAGAAGGACGCACCTAGCTTTAAGAAAAAGAACAAGTCAGGTTTGCGATAAAATTAATTCTATAATTCAGGGAACCACTGATGAATGATTAGAGTAATAATAGATGATATGAAAAATGTCCTTAGTTAGGTTTGCGAGGAGATTAATCAACGCCAGGGACCCAGAAGGATAATGAGCGTCTTGATGTACTGGTTTACAGGAATATTAATTCCAACGCCAGGGACCAGCACATAAGACGTAAGAGAAGGTGAATATTGCCCTGAAAATGGCGCACCGTAAAATGATAGTAATGAGATGATACCTGAAAAGAAAGTAGAGGTGATACCTTAAAGAGCTAGTCCGTTTGGGTCCTGTGTCCTGTCCTTGGATCGAATATAAACTGATAATGAAAGGAAAATCGACAATCGAACAATGAAGTATACATTTATTAAGATGGGACGAAAGCAGCGCTTTCACAAAGCTCATACAACCAGAATAAACTCCAAATGAAATACACTGAGATAGTCAAGAAGCCTAACCAACCCAAGCGGTCTTCCATATTATACAAAAAAGAAAATAACATTGACGATTGTCAGAAACAAAATACAAACGAAATAAAAAACACAAGGAGAAAGAAGATTATCACATCTTCCAGTAGTCCGGGAAAGAGACGTTGCTAATATCTTCAAAATTGACGTCAAGAACGTGCCTCGGTTTACGATACTTCGTATGCCAGTTCATATTCAATGAGTTCTTCAGTATTCCATTCACAAGTTTATTGTCGTGATTCTTCATCTTCTGTATCATAATCAAAAGGAGATCCTGTATAAACTTTCCGATATGGGCCATGTTTAAATCCATGTGGATGGATTGGTTTTTCACCGTCCTTCTGTCCAGCTGAACAATGGTCCTCAGGGTAACATTCTGGAATGACTGTAGTTCACTCCATCTGGTTTTACAGATAGTCGCCCACGCAGGCATGCCATAGAGGAGTATGGTCCGGATAATCGATTTGTACAGAAGTAGCTTGTTTTCAATGCTGAGGGCGCTGTTGCGACCCATGAGAGCTATGATATTCTGCGATAGCCCAATTGGTAGAGGCATCGGCCATGATAATGAAAGGGTATTACCTTTCAATTATATAAGGAGAATAAGCCAATGAGGGAATTAACACTATTCTAACTCACTGGACCTCCTTACATAGTGGCCAATAGCAAACGGACAAGTACAGCGTGACACCAATTGAATAGAACCAGTCGATACAATGAGTAACAACAGCAAATCTACTTGATTACAGCTCGATTACAAAACTTCGGTTATCTATATATATAAAATCCAAATACCACTCACTCGCACATACTCGCTCAGACACTATCAAGGTTAAATGCCACTTTGAGGAGACACACAAAAAACCCTCGTGTCAGGAATCAAAATGAATGGTGTGCTTAAAAAAAAGCATCATCAGCTCAAATCTGAAAAACAGTTAAAACACGTTGTCCGTAATGTAGATATAACGTTTGACATGGAAGTTTTTTGCGCAGACCTTAGAAACGCTAACTACTTCCCCGATAAGGCAGTTAGACTTAAAAAAGCAAATGGTGAAGTTGAGATGCAAATAGTTCTAGTACTCCTACAAAACACTGAGCACAATAAATCTTTCCTAAATTTAAAGCGCATTGGTCCACTTGCTGTAACAGTTGAATTGTTTAGGGGCAACAAGAAGTCCTTACAATGTTACAATTGCTTATGTTTGGGGCACGTGTCCCAGGGCTGCACCGAGTCGCCTCGTTGCAACAAGTGCGCGGGCGACCGCCAGTCAAAGGACTGCACCAATATAAAAGGTAAAGATCCTCCTAAATGTATTCGATGTGAAGGCCAGTACACATCGAGTTATACTAAGTGTCTCAAATAACCACAAGTTAAAAGGAATAGAACTTCCAAAGTAGCTGAAGGAAGAACTTTTGCATCCGTTGCTTCTGCTTCTATTGGTAAGGGAGTCGCTGACCACGACAAATTGGTTAAAATTCAAAGGTATTTAGGTAACCTAATGAATATGTTAAAGTATAGTGGCAAAGTGTTGCCGCAGACCACTCTAAGTGAGGCAAGACAATAATCATGGATAGACACCCCTACAGAGTTATAAAACAAGTAGAGCTACTTTGCACTATATGGAATGCGAGGGGTATCCCTCGCAAGTGTCATGAGTTCTACGATTTCCTCACAAAAACATTGATGTTGCCTTCTTGTGCGAAACCCATCTCAAACAGAGTAAGGCTTTCAATCTACCAGGGTACTATGTGTACCGGAAAGATAGGCCTCCTAAAAAAGCTTCAGATCCAGGCTCAGGTGGGGTAGCTATTGTTTGTAAAAAGGGGTATTAATCACACTAAGATTGTCACACCTAACCTTGTCAATATGGAAGCAGTTTCCATTGTCATCAAAGATGCTGATGTTGGAGAGGTCAGGTTTACTGCCCTATACAACCCACCCAGACGCAAGTTAGACCCTCGCGACTTAGATGAACTACTGTCTGGGCGCACCCCAGTCGTTATGGCGGGAGATTTGAATGCAAAACACCCACACTGGAACTCCAAATGCATTAATCAAAGTGGCTTGGTACTTTATAGGTACATGGTAGATCAGATCGACACTTCCGTTATTGGCCCTCATGAAGATACATACTATTTTGATCACTCACCCGTTAGTTACGTGCTCGACATTGCTGTTCTCAAGGGGTTTTTCAAACCCTACAATATTTTACAGTAAATGCCTTATCATCTGATCACCTACCAGTTGCACTAAATTTTGAGAGGGTAAATATCGACCTGAGAATAAATCTTCGTTATCAGCAGGACTGGAATTTTTTTTAGAGAACTTATGAACGACAGTAACATTTCCTATCAGGATCCCGTCACCAGCAGTGACATTGACGAAAAAATCAAAAAGGTCACTCACTCCATCTAGATGGCTACAAATGTTAGTGCTACTCCGGTGGATTGCAAGCGGCCAGACCATCTGGAACTTCCTCGCTCCATCAGGCAACTCATCCACGAAAAAAAACATTTTAGAAGACTTTGGCAGCGTACCAGGTTTCTCCACTTCAAGACGAAGTACAGCAGGCTATCCCGCAAGGTAAGTGAGCTCATTAAGGATTTAAGGAATCAAAGATGGAGCGACAAAGTTAAAAGTCTGTCCGTCCAGGATAACTCTCTCGAGTATGGTCAGGGCCCTTAAAAGCAACAGGACTATTGTTTTCCCTCCTCTGCTTACAGAGGGTGGCGATTTCATTAGCAATGACCAGGACAAAGCAAAATTATCACCGATTCACTGATGAGCCAATTCTCCTCGCCCAAAGAGGATGATCTGGTCAATATCACTCGTGAGGTAAAGGACGTGTGCGATAGGTATGGCCACTGCTCTTGGTTCTCCTGATGTCATTGACACCTCTGAGATATTGGACATCATAAAGCGCCTGAAAATCAAAAAGGCACCCGGCATCGACACCATTACCAACAGTGCTCTCAAGAATTTGCCTCCCAGTGTTATCTGCATCATCACTAAGGTCATGAATGACTGCTGGCTTAGCGGCCACTTCCCTAGTGCCTGGAAGGACTCAGTCATCATCACCGTTCCTAAACCTGGACTGGATCCTACTCTTCCCACAAGTTATAGGCCCATTAGCTTGTTGCCCATGCTTTCGAAGGACATTGAGCGCACTATACTCAAGAGGTTCAACCAGTACTGCGAGGCAAACAACCTCATTCGTAGTGAGCAATTTGGCTTCCGTCCAGGCCACTCTTGTCAGCTTCAGTTGTGGAGGCTCGTTGCTGATTTAAACGGTCCTCTCAACCTCCCTATGTTTGGTGGTCTCGTTTTCCTCGATGTCCAAAATGCTTTTCACCAAGTCTGGCATGATGGGCTCATTTATAAAATGATTACCTACGGGTTCCCTGACGATCTAATGGCTCTGGTTCGCTCCTTCTTGTCAAAGAGGATTTTTCGTGTTAAGGTTGGGGACTGCTTGTCTGAACCCTGCGATGTTGGTGCTGGTGTACCCCAAGGCTCTGTCTTGGGGCCAGCCTTATTCAACTTCTTTATCCATAACTTTCCCAAGTTTGCAAAGTGTAATCTTTACTTGTTTGCTGACGACGGGGCCATCATGACCTGCGCACGAAACCAAGCGCATGTCATCACTCGACTACAAAAAGCTTTACATCAGTCGAGAGCTGGTTCACTAAGTTGCGATTAATGCTCTATGTCAAAAAGTGCAAGGTCATGTTTATCACTCGCAAATGCAAAAATCCTCCAAAGCCCCTCTTCTTATTTGACAAGAAACTTGAGTGGGTAAAAAGCTATAAATATCTTGGTATTATGATCGACTCCAAACTAAATTGGAACGACCAAGTCCAATACGCGTTCAACAAAGCAAAAAAAGCGAGGTTCAGTTTGATTGCACTTCTGGGGAGAAACAGAGCTCTTGGTGTGGATAACAAACTCTTGATATACAAGGTTTTGGTTCGGACTAATTTACTTCATGGAATGCCTACTTGGACTTCTATTTACAAATCTAGGTGGATGGATCTCCAGACCTTCCAAAATGTTCGTGTCCGGTCCATTGCCCAACTTGACAGCAGAGTTGCCAACAACCACTCTATCTATGACGATTTGGGGATGACCCACATAGGCACCTTTGTCCAGACACTTATGAAGAACATGCTACCCAAGATGGAGAATCATGAAAACACCCTGGTTTCCGGTATCCTGGACCACCCACTCGTTGTTTTGGGTCCCCTGAGGTTTCGAAAACCCCGCCATATCCTGGATGTTTGCTTTGATGACGTTAACAAGGCCGTCTTCCCCAACTATTGGATCTTTTAGATCCTGCTGATTTTTTGGGACTCTATTCGTCAATCTACAATCTGACTCTTGTCCCTTCTTGGGACTTATTCTCTGGAAGACTAAAGAGGTTCATCAGGCTTCTCTCCCAGTTCAGTGTACCTCCTCTGGTTTACTTTTTGGGCGAGCGTGCAAAGTGAGCTTGGCTCCCGGACCACTCGCGTCTTTCTTTTCACTACACTGTTCGATTGTCGATTGTCGACCACTCACTCACTCACTCATCACGAAATCTCCAGAATTATAAAGCCTACAAACTTGAAATTTGTCAAGTATATTTCTCTTGGCTTCTAGGTGCTATCTAAGAAAGGATTTTATTTATTCTTTCTTCCTTTCCATTGTAGATTATTTTTAAAATTCAATTTACCTGGAGCTGAATGGGATTTTTGCAAGCTTTAAAAAATTGTAACGTTTGTTTTGCTTAGTGAAGAATTTTGCGATTGTTCCGTGAAGCAGCATCAACAATGAATACAAGTCTGTCGCGCGGGAATGCAGTGTATATTTTATTTTTTTATTTGAATGGCATTTTTTCTAGCATTAGAACTGTGACATCGTTGTTTGCTTTATTTAATGAAGACTTTTGCGATTATTCCGTGAAACAGCATCGACAGTAACTGTAAGTCTTTCGCGCGGGAATAAAATGTATCTTATTTTCTAAAATGACTTTTCGTGGCGAATAATCTCCGGATCCACTGAATCGATTGCAATGAAATTTTGCACACTTACTTATTTTACCACGTAGGCGCTCACTAAGAAACGGGTTTTCAAAATTCCATTCCCTAAAGGGGGTAACGGGATGAAGGAGTGGGGGTTAATTACAGTATTTAGTTATAAAGGCATGTAAAATCTGCATTTGCGATATAGATTTAAACTTTTTCTCGATTATCTGATTGTCAGCTGGAGAAGGGGGGACGGGAGTAAAAATAATACAGTATATAAAGAAGATGGTTGACTGACTCATCAACGCACAGCAAAATCTACTCAAGCCACCAACTCGAAACTCGGTCAGTTCATAGGACGGAAAGCGTTGGGGCGTGCTAAGATGGGGTTTTTCAAAATTCGGACTCCACCCAGGGGGGCAGAAAAAAACTGCACGTTCTGTCGCTTGACTCCGCCCCCAATAAACGCAGAGTTTCGAAATTTTGTAAGATGGTTTCTAGCTACCGTTCCAAAAAAGTAGTTACCCCGTTTTTCAATATTCGAATGAATGATGAAAAAAATCTATTTTCGGGGGCGTTTCACAAAATTTTCTGATATTTTGATGCAGCTTCGCGGGGAATAAAGATAAAGCAATGAAATTCGGAAGGAAGGTTCTCAGGGATATTTCCGCTTTGTGAGGGACGCCAGGAGAGTCCAAAGATTGGTCCCCCGTTTTGTGTTTTTACCGTCTAAAGCGTGGTTCCCACTGGCAGAAAACAAGAGAGCAGAAACCAGGGCGTATGTTTTTCTGCCTTTTTACATTCTGCTCTTGGAGGTGTCCCACATGGCAGAAACTCAAAAGGATGAGACAGCAGAAATTCGCTACCCAAGTGCCATCTCTTGTTGTAATTTGCATTTTTCTCATCACATTTAGTGCACTGCAGCTCGTTCATTCCTCTTACGTTCGATTTTTAAAACAAAATGGAAGACATCTGTGCAGATGCAATGGTTGCACTCAATTATTTAGCTGTGGCTGCTGCTTATGTAAAAAAACAAAGTAATAAGAAGAAGAGGCGTTTCTGGGTACGACCCATATTTAAGAGGAGAGATTCTCGTGGTGTGCAGGTAAACCTGCTTCAAGAATTGCGGACAAACGAACAGGAATTTTACTTTCAGTGAGTTTGTTTTAGTAGACTATTATTATCAAATACTTAGCAAATTTATAACTAGAGACGACCTTTACTTCTAAATACATTCATGAGGATGAGCCCACAACTTTTTGATCAAATTCTGGCCGTTGTTGGACCATCCATTGAAAAATCGAACACCCCATGGCGGAATGCATTGATACCAGCTGAGTGACTTGCAGTGACTTCAAGGTACAGTTACTATGGGTGACATTGGCCTTCAGTGTAACTTTGGTCCACTGTCTATAGAAATGTTTGGATTTTCCCCTCTTTTTTTCAAGTGTATACCTTGTTATTTATATACAAAATAAAGTTTAATTGTAGTGCTGTCCTCCATCTATATGACAAACAGATAACCATGAGTTTCAGAAAGAGGCCATTTTCCAAAGTATTCATGTGCTTTAAACATAGCCTATAACAATAAAGGAAAGCCTGCCCATTAGTGCTCCAAATGGTGATCCAAAATGTAATAGTGTGTAGAGTTAACTTCCAGCACCGCCTCTAATTAAAAAAAAACATACGATTTGCTTCTTTGAAAATAAAAATTACAACGATAAAACTGAACAAAATTAGAACGGTCTTTTCAACTTTACTGAAAACGCTTCACAATGTTGCACGGGGATCCGTCGATCTCCTTGAATAGTCTTGCTTTAGTTCATTCTCCTATTACTATTATGATCATTTAAATCCCTAGGTTTTGTAATTTAAGCTTGTGAGTCAACACGTCCGCCAGATAAATGTATAAAGAAGTGAGGTCGGGTAGGCAAGGCGCCCAAACAGTAGGATCGACACCTCCTTTCCATCTTCTTGACGGTACAGAAATACCAGGATGAAAGAAGAACTTTTGGAAATATCCTATGCAACAGTGTTCTCAACCTTTTTCTCTCTGCCAAATGGTAATATATTTAAAAAAAATTTCACGGGCGGGTAACATAATAACGTGGTGCGATCAAAACTTTCCGGGACTGGTTCATTTAAAGAGAAAGCTGCTAACCTAACATAACATCCGAAAGGTGCTTTATGCTATTACTGTGTGGGAATGTGTCTGTCTATCTATCCGTCCGTAACTCTTAACTTCTTGAAGGCTATGGAAGAATCTCAAAATCTGTTTTCGCCAATCGATTAATATAGTTCATGACACGAACCAATCACAAATACGATCGAAATCGGTTCAATGGGACGGGCACAAATGGTACATCTATGACCCCATCTAACAATGCTAAGATATAGTAAGTAATACATCAAACAAATCGTAACGACAAGCTATAAGCGATTGTAACGTTATGAATTACTGTTTTCGCCAATCGATATACACTGAGTTAGCAAAACTCATGGGATAGTTACTTAATATCTGATCGGGCCACCTCTGGCCCTATGGAGTGCAGCAATACGGCGTGGTAGTGAGTCTTCATGTCCCTGGTACACTTTTGGAGGCAGTTGACACCAGATAGTCTGCAGAGCCGAAGATATTTGCTGCCCGTTCGTGGGCGGATGATCCAGTGCCCGGAGCCTGACTTCAACAGCATCCCAGATATGCTCGATGGGATTCATGTCAGGGCTCCGGGCTGGCCAGCTCAGTCGTTGGACCTCTCCTGCATGTTCCTCGAACATTCGCGGACGACATTGGAGCAATGTGGTGAAGCATTGTCATCTTGAAAGACTGCTACGTCGTCAGGGTGTTGAAATGTCAAAAACGGGTGCAGATGGTCTCCGATGAGTTGACGATACCGTGGACCATTCAACGTTTGGTTCAGGATAACCAGAAGGCCCATTCCAAACCAGGAAAATGCACCCCAGACCATCACTGACGCCCCACCACCCTGCACCACCACCTGTTGGCATGCGGGATCCATCGTTTCGTGAGGTCTGCGCCACACACGGTGCCTCCCATCAGCGTGGTACAGTTGATATCGTGACTCATTTGACCATATGACGTTACGCCACTGTTGCAGAGTCCAGCCAAGATGGTTGGTGGCAAATGCACGCCGGAGTGTCCGATGACGCTGGGTAAGCATTGGCACCCGTGTAGGGCGAGGGCATGCAGATTCCGACGGGTTGTTCACCGAGAGACGTTTCTAGTGCGGCCAGTATTGAACTGGTCTGTGATTTGCTGCACTGTTGCGCTCCTGTCTCTCTGAATCATTCGTCCCAGGTGTCGCCGGTCACGATCATTCAGGGCAGCTGGACGTCCGGTATGGTGCCTGTTGTGGACTGTGATGCCTTCTTCCAGCCATTCCCGATACATCCTGGTGACAGTTGAGCGAGGAAAGCCAAATTCCTGCACCACTGCCGAAATGGAACATCCCATGCGTCGGGCACCTACTATCATACCCCGTTCAAAAGACGTCAACTCGCGACGACGTGCCATTTCTGATTAATCACTTATCCAAGCTCTTCCCACAACGTCTAATGGTCCATTCCCAGAATCTTATCCAAGCTCTTACCCCTGTGAATTCGTGAGCCATGCCCATCAATCAATGTGCTTGCTATCCCATGAGTTTTGCTAACTCAGTGTATATGGTACCGGGCATGAACCATTTTGAAGATGGTCATAATCGATACAATGGCAGGTGCTCTAATGGTACCCTTAGGACACACTCTAAATTGACCAATGATAAGATATAGCAAGTAGTACATCAAACAACTCCAAATGATAAAATAAGAGCGAATAAAATGTTATGTATGTTTTCTCCTATGCATGCTCAATCAAATTCATATGCGGAGGTCTTGCTGGCCACTCAATGTGTTGCATATCCTCACTTAACAGAAAGTCCTCCACCATCAGACCTCTGTAGGGACGTGCATTATTAATTACTGTGTTCGCCGATTGATGAATATGGTTCCACGCATGAACCATTTTGAAGATGGTCGTAATCGATACAATGACACGTATTATAACATTATAACACCCTCTAAAATTTTCAATGATAAGATATAGCAAGTAGTACATCAAACAACTCGAAATGACAAGAGTTAATATAACTTTTTTTTAAACGTTTTTTCCCATGCATGCTCAATCGAGTTCATACCCTGAGATCTTGCTGGCCACTGGATGCATTGAATATCCTCACTTTGCAGAAAGTCCTCCACTATCAGAAGTCTGTGCATATGCATTATCATCCATGAGACTAAATTGTGGACCCATGGCATCTCTGAATCCTCTAACGTGACCTTCTAGTGAAATTGTTTCAGTAGTACATGATTTAATGATACCCTTATGGTACCATTTGGAAATTTTCAATGCAAATACACTGCATGTAATATAAGAAACGACTCGTAACGACCTGCTATGAACAAATATATGAGATTAATTACAAAGTTTGAAGATGATTGAATTAGATTCAGTGGTGCATGTTCTGATGACACCAGGATAAGATTGAAAAATTTCAATTCTAAAATATGTAATATATCAAACAACTCGGAATGACATGTCCTGAACCAATATATAACATTAGCTAATAAGTTCGTAGATGGTCGATTTTTATTTAAGGGTACTTGTGCCAATGATACCACTATGGTCCCATTGAAAATTTTCTCCACTAAGATATGGCATCTAATACATCAAACGACTCGTAACGACCTGTCATGAAAGAATACCTGTATATAAGAATAATTACAAAGTTCGAAGATGGTTGAATTTGATTCAGTGGTACCTGTGGTTGTGATAGCATTTTATTTAATATTAATATTTTTCTTATTACTAGATTAGCGGCTTGTAGTTTGTAGCCATTATTCTATGCCTCTGGTTAATATATGTATAATTGGAGTTAATATTAAGTATCCACTAGCTTCTGAAATGATCGAGAGCGGACCAAAGTTACACGAACTAGCTATAATTAACTATTTTGACATTTTTATTGCTGTGCATATGCAATAAAAGCATCAATTTTAATACTTTTAGATTTTTGGCTACAGGCGAGACATTCAGGAGCCTCAGCTACTCATTTAGAATTGGAAGATCTACTTTATCAAAACTAATTCCCGAGACTTGCACACTATTTGGGAATGCCTGGCCAAGAAGTATATGCATTTTCCATCCACTGAAGATGAATGGAAACAGCTTGCCCTTGAATTTCAACAAAAGTGGCAACTACCCAACTGTTGTGGCAGCATTGATGGAAAACACATCAAAAGAGAATGCTTAAAGAATTTAGGCAGCCTTTATTTTAATTATAAAGGAACATTCAGCAGTGTACTGTTGGCAATTGCTGATGCAAATCATAGATTTATCTGCATTGATTTTGGGCATTATGGCTCTGAAGCAATTTCTGGAATTTTCATGAAATCTGCCTTTGGAAAAGGCCTTGTAAAACAACAAACTAAACCTGCCCCATTATGAGAAGCTTCCCAACTCCAGCATCACATTTCCTTATTTTATCATAGGTGACGAGGCTTTCCCACTGCGACACAACCTGCTACGGCTATATCCTCGGCGATCATCTTTTACCAATCCTGAACGAGTATACAATTATCGGCTATCAAGGGCGAGACGGTTAGTAGAGAATGCATTTGGCATACTGTCGACCAGATTCAGAGTTTTTTTAACATCCATCAAATTAAGTGATGAATCTGTGAACGCAGTTGTGTTGGCAGCATGCGTGTTGCATAATGTTTTAATTACTGAGACGACCACTTACTGTCCTCTGGAATCCATGGACTCCGAGGATTTGCACCACAATATCATTAGTGGTGAATGGAGGCAACAAGTACAACAGCTACCTTCGCTGCAACGAATAGGAAGCAATATGTATAGTGAAAATGCCAAAACACTGAGAAACATATACAAGGACTATTTGTGTACAGAAGGTCCAGTTGCATGGCAAAATAAAATGATTGGCATAGAAGACACTGAATCTTCTTAATTTACTATAGAAACCAATAGCCAGAAATAATTCAGACAATCTTTTGAAAGTGTAAAAATAAAAAGAAGTATATTACTAACACATGCTTTACATTAATATAAGGTGATTGTGTTATATGTACAGAAGTGAAAGAGGCAAATGATAGCATCTATTTTTTATTAAATATAAAAGTTTATTAAATATAAATCAACTGAAAATTGAAAAAATAAAAGTCAATTAAAAAACTGAATGATTATAGAATATATAATATAATATGGAATATGTGTAACAAAATATAGAATATATATAATAAGTAATAATAATATATAATCACATTTATTTATTATTGTAAAACTTATTATAAAGAAATGATTCAAATTAAAGGATTTGTATATAGATGAAAAAGGAAAGGGAAAAATTGCACACCTGGATTCGTATCAGGAACCGAGAGTCTCAAGCTCATCACCTCTACTAATATTGGGCTATCGCAAATTCTGGATAGCTATTTCCAAGTATTCTAAAGACTATTAAGAATCCTGGGCACAGAATTTTTCCTTTCCTTTTTCATATTTACTGTCATTTTTTATTGTTAAGTTTCCTCTTCAATTAAAATATATTCAATCTTGTGAATAACATTTTGCCTGTGTTCGTCATTTAATAATCTTAACCTATCTTCCAAATGAGCACAAAAAGAAGATATCACACATCTCTTTGTGGTCATGACATATTAAAAGAATTAGAGATAGAATCTGAAGCTTCTTTAATTGATTCAGAAGCTTCAAATACAACAGTTTCCTTCTTAGCTTTTTTTATGGATTGATGATGCTTGGACTGAAAAAAAAGTTATATTTGCTATGTAAATTTAAAATCCTCAAATATTACACATGGAAACATTTACACACAGAAATATTACTATGGACAGTGCTAACTATTGACATGAGCAGTAAAACGTGACATGAGCAATTATTACCTAGACAAGCATGGTTCAGTAGGTTCTTCGTCATCATGAACAGATATTGCTAAGATATTATTTACTTCATCACATTCAGTTTCCTGATCATTTGTTGCTTGCGAGAAGTTGCTCACAGTCCTAAAGTAAACAAAACTATTAGTGACTATGCTTTATAACAATTTAAATTATCCATACCTTTCATTCTCGACAGGAACATGCTTCAAGAAACCATCCAGCAAAGGGTATAGTTTCCAATTACACATGTAAACATCCTGTGTTCCAGTCTACAAAGATGTAATAATAGTGAATGTTGCATACAGGAATAATAAAAGAGTTTAGCAATAAAGAATTTATTAATCCTTCTGAAAGATGTTAAGAAATTTAATACTTCAACAAAATAATTTAACAAAAACATATTCATTATAATTAATTTACAATGAGGTTAAATTCATTAGGAGACAATTTAACATTAATTTTAAATTCATAGGGCCAAAAAGTGGAATTTTTAACAGTTTACGAGCCCAATAAAATTTGAACTAAATAATTTCATGTATTTTGGGGCTGAAAAAAGATTACTTAGCTGAGCACGAGAAATTTCTTGTAACAGGGCAATGATGCTGAAAAAATCCTTAACCAATCTCCTCGTGTGAATATTTTGTGGACAAGGCAACGACGCTTGAAGAATGCCAAAAATGTCCAAGACTAATTTGTGCTGCAAAGTTCTTCTAAGTTTGATAAAATAATTCAGTCCCAATAAAACACATTATTACTTAAGTAAGTGGAAATAAAACTTGGGGGTGTGATTACTTATATTGATGATATAACTTATCTTGGGACGCCCACATTAATTTTCTGGCCTCTACCTTAAATCACCGCCTTGGTCTTTTCTCTCGACTTCATTATTTACCAAAAAACATCTTGCTTCTTCTTTATTTTGCCCTTATTCAATCTTCCCTCATATACGGTATTCAATTTTGGGGCACTACCACTAAAACTAATTTAAAACGCTTATATCGTATCCAAAAATGGTTTGTCCACATTCTATTCAAATTTAAAAAATCCGATCCAGTTTCGCATCTATTCCCCATAACAGGCATCACTTCTATTTACATCATTTACATTTACATTCTTTTCATCTCGCTCTCTTTATTTTTAAAGCATTAAATAACAAACTTATCTCTTCGCTTCCCCAAAACTCTTTTAATCCCAAACCACCCGGTCCATATAATCTCCGCAACAATGACACATTAACTATCCCTTTGACCAAATACACCTATCAATCTAAAAGTATAACCAACTCTGGTATTAGGCTTTGGAATAACCTTCCTAATGAAATCCGTTCTTCGTCTTCCTTGACTACTTTTAAATATAGTCTAAAGAAATATCTCTCAAATTCCCCTACTAACCCACTAACCTAGATCTGTTTAATTTACCAGTGTGTATTTATTGTATAATCCACCAGGGACCTAACATGTCGGCCTTGAGCCATACTGGCCCTGGTCGGATTCTGTAAGAATTTTTTCTGTAAATAAAATAAATAAAATAAAATAAATAAATGTTATTTTTTTACAAATTATTTAATTGTAGTTCAATTCCTCCATAATATAAATTGTCAAAATTATGATAATGAAAATACATATCAAATAAACTAACAAGAGTCACTTAATATTCACTGGAAGTCCTTGGAGATTCAATAGATGAATTTTAGGATGCAATTTGTTGTCCTGTAATTAAAGTTGGGATGTCCATACAGATTAATGATAGAATGACAACTAGTGGAAGCAACTATTTTATGGAAAGCAGTTCATCCAACATGTTTTTAGGGCTAAGGATTGATTCAGTGGTAGATGATGTAAGATGATAGTCACTTTTTGGGACAGTAGACAATTAAATTAAATAACCAATATAAAATTTTAAAATATTTTAAAATTATTTTATATTTGTTATTTAATTTAATTGTAAGCTGTGCCAAAAAATTGGCTAACATCTACCACTGAAGCAGTCCTTGGCTTAAAAAACTGTTGGATGATCAGCTTTGCATAATCTAGTTGCTTCCACCAGTTGACATTCCAGCTTTAATCTTTAAGACATCCCAACATTAATTACAGGACAACAAACTGTAACTTAAAATTCATCTATTGAAACTCCCAGGACTTCCAGTGAATATTAAGTGACTTTTTATTTTATTTGATTTGTGTTTTCATTATCATTATTTTGGCAATTTATTTTATAGAGGAATTAAACAATAATTAAAAAATTTATGAATAAAGATTTTACTGTATTGCTTACCCCACTCACACGGCTTTGTTTCATTTTTTTTCTCTCTCTTGCATATCTGTCTCGTTGAATTTTCCACTTTTTTGAGGCTTCATCACCTACATTGAGCATAAAAAACAGTTTACATAAGCTTTAAACAAAAAAACAAATATAAAAGTTAGTTGAACAGAATACAAGCATACAAACAGATAGCTACAATGCATACATTAATACCACTATTACCTAAACATATTATTTCATTATTTTTAACATTACTTTTAAAATTACTATATTTAAAAATTATTATATTTTATGAATTGTTTTACATTATTTTTCAAAATTATTTTTTCAAACGTTGCTATATATTTATTATTACCTTTATTTATTTATTTATTTATTATTTATTTATTTATTTAATATCGTTATCATTCATTAATCTAATAATTTATTACTGCATTTTTTTGTCTGTTATTGCTCCTTGTCCGGATTGATGAAATGACTGATGAAAATGAAATGTTGAAATATGTTGGCTAATTAATTACGTTTTGCCAGGACAATCGTTTCATTTAACAATAACTTACTATTATTTACTAGTTCTGGATCATTATAAACAAATCTTTATATATAAAAATTCAGGCTCAGGGTGCGTCTGTAAATGTTCTAAAAACTTTTGAACCACTTATGCGATTGAGCTCATATTTGCAACATATATTCCTTAGGTCCAGAGTAAGGTTTACATGTCCCTAAAGTAGGGGGGGGGGGAGGGGTAAAAATCATATATCTTGGTTTATGTTTGTTTGTTTACTCAAGAGATGGCGCCAGAGTTTATCTTTTCCTTGAAACCGAAACTGGACTAACTGCACAGAAGCAGGACTGCAAAAAACTTCCGTTTTCCTCCGGATGTGTTTGCACATTTCAAAGGAGGAAGCGCAAGTTTTTTGCTTTCCTGCTTCTGCGCATTTACTCCAGTTTCGGTTTCAATGGAAAGGTCTATATAAAAATTAAGGGTGCGTCTGTAAATGTTCTCAAAACTTTTGAACCACTTATCCTTTTGAGCTCATACTTGCACCAGATGTTCGTTAGGTTCAGGGTAAGGTTTACATGTGCCGAGTGTCAGTTTGGCCCAATGGGGAAAGGGTAAAAATAATATTTTGCTTGATCTGTTGTCTGTCTGACATGACCCTACGATATGGGCGGACCAACAATGTGTGTCATGTCCTACAATGCAGAGCAAAGTTTCTGCAACAATTGGCAATAAAAATTACTTTGGCTATGGTCATGGATGAAGAAATAAAGATGGAAACTCCATTGTTTAAAGCGTGATATTTTTTTTCATTGGCGCTCTCTGGTCATTTGCGTGGGCATTACTCTGTCTAGCAGATGACTTTACTTTTCCTTATTGGCCTCGATGGCTCAGTGGTTGCGTGATCTCCCCTGATCAACACCTCATAGACAGGCGGCCTGATAACGGAAACTTCATACATTGTTACATCATCATTAGTTGACCAAATTTAGGGCTTATTATTGGTAGAAATAGGATTAACAATGGTCGACTAATGAGGATGTAACAGTGTATGACGGTTCCTTTATCAGGCTTTCTGTCTAGGTGGTGTTGCTCTGATGCCCGTAGATGTGGCTTCGATCCCGACCGAGGACGACGAGGATTTTTTCAGAGGGAAATACTGTTATATAAAAGAAAGAGCGAAAAATGTATACACTCACTCATTCATTCATTCATTTATTCATTACGAAATCTCCAGAACTATAAAGCTTACAAACTTGAAATTTGGCAGGTATATTTCTCTCGGCTTCTAGGTGAGGGTGATAGAGGGATAAAATCTAAGTAACATTTACCTCTTTCATTTTTTTCTCTGGGGCATTGTTTTTGAGATAAAAAATGTTGAAATCCTACCTGCAGGAAACAGTTGTTTGGAATCTTTGGAGACACTTAAAGAAATTGGTATACGAGACACTAGTGGGATCCGATGAAGAGCTGGTAGCCGGAATCGCCATAGCTGCAGACTAGATTCGCGAAGAACCAGGAACTTTTGAACTTTTTACGTCAGTCCATGCGGCGACGTTGTGAAGCATGCATTCATGCCAGAGCGAGTGAATTAGAAAACTTATTATTGATAAAAATAGAAAAGAAAATTCCACAGCCTGGGTTCGAACCAGGAACCTTCTGCTCACCATGCAAACGCGTCAACCAATTGCGCCACTGTGGACATGGAAGAATTAACGCTATCTACATGTCCTTAGGGCTGGTTGGAGCAGTACCCAGTTCGTAGGCTGGAACTATCTTTCCTACTGCGTATAATCGTTCCTGGTTCGAACCCAGGCTGTGGAATTTTCTTTCCTATTTTCATCAATAATTTCAACATCTGAGGTTAGGCGTGAAAAAAAAAGAAAAAAATCCTCTTAAGACCTTTCATTTATTAATCTGGAACACTTCATGAAAAAGAAGTCATATTATTGTACTGTATGCAATATGTTTTTTGTTCTTTTTATTACAAGATTGACCATGATTTTGACGTGGTACAGAATTACGGGTTGAGTGGCATATTACGTTTACGCGACGTCCAACATTTTTTATCTCAAAAACAATACCCAGAGAATAAAATGAAAGAAGGAAATGTTGCTTAGATTTGATCCCTCTATCATCCCCCATGTTTGTACACTACCCTGGATACACAAATATGAAAAAAATATATTTTTCTCCGAGCGACGCATCGGCCTCGGTGGCTCAGCGGTTGCGTGAACGCCTCTGATGCCCGAGTACGCGGGTTCGACCCCGGCCGAGGACGACGAGGTTTTTTTAAGGGGGAAAATCCTGAAATCACGCACTTCCTTCGGAAGGGAAGTAAAGCCGTTGGTCCCGTGTAGTCGTTTGCCGGCTGCCCGTTAAAGAACCCTTGCGAGGCAAAATTTGCGGCCCCTATAATGCCGTCCTGAAATGATCATAGCAGTTGAAAAGGACGTTAATACCAGATAAACCAAACCAAACCAAACCGAGCGACGCCGGGTACTTCAGCTAGTATAATCTATAAATCGTTAATCTCAACCATGGATGAAGAAAAGAGATGATTATACATTTTTTTGTCTTTTCTTCATCCATATCTCAATTCACTCACACTCACTCATATGGCTAAATAGGCCCTAATCAAAGAGATGATTATACATTTTTTGTTTCATCTTGTTTAAGAATTTTGCAAAATTCACTCGATCCACTTATTTGAATAACCATTTTACAAGGAAAAATGTTTAAAAAATGCAAAGTGATAAAGTGTTCATTTCACTGTAGCTTATAAACAAAGATTCAACATACACGCATTCGCATGCTACTCACATAAATTTTTAGTTTAAGAGTGGGTCAACTTACCACTTAGTCCAAACTTGCAGCCTATAGCGGTCCATACTGTTTTTTTAACCTCCGTATCCTTGTACAAATCTTCTGTCTTATTATATAATAAGGGGTATCTTCTCACTTTTCTGTAAGCGATTCTACGTCAATTTTTTTCTTCGGCGTCTTCGTCTTCATTTGCTTAACGTCCGACATTTTGATTTTGTGAGAGCAGGCGGGAGAAAGAAGGAGAGAACATCACTGTGACGTCACTGCATAGATCGCTTTCTATTGGCTGATCAACCATTTCGGTCCTGCTTTTGCCACAAAAGTTGAACTCGAACCAACTCCAAAAAGCTGAAATTTTCAGTCGGGCAGAAGCAGAGACAAATGAAAGTAAGAGACTGGCAGTGCCCTATTCATTTTGCTGAGCGCTACTGGTGCCACCGGAAGTGCAGCGATCTCCATTATGGGAGTGGCAGAAACGTAAGGTGGCGTATGTTCTCAATGTTATTTCAGCTGTTTTTGTAGATGACTTCAAGAGGTATTAGTAAAGCGTGGTTCCCACTGGCAGAAAACAAGAGAGCAGAAACCAGGGCGTATTTTTTTCTGCCTTTTTACTTTCTGCTCCTGCAGGTGTCCCACCTGGCAGAAACTCAAAAGGATAAGATAGCAGAAGTTTTGCCCAACACAAATACACTGCAACCTAAACGGTCGGCTTCGAATGCACACAGTACGTCCACACTTCGTTCAATCCTCATCAATCATCACATCGATTTCTTTGCATTCAATTGTTGTTTATTCAATTTAATTTGATTAATTAATTAATAAATATATATTTCGCACCTCTTCTATTAGCGCTTCTACATGAATTTTCTTTCTCGGCCTCTTCACCTTTGTGAGCTGAGTGTCCGACATTTTTATTTTGTGAGAAAGAGAGAGAGGACGTCACTGTGATGTCACTGCAGAGATCGTTTTCTATTGGCTGAGCAATCGTTTCTGCCCTGCTTGTGCCACAAAAGTTGAACTCAACCCAACTCTAAAAAGCAGAAATTTTCAGTCGGGCAAAAGAGACGAAAACGAGAAGTAACATCATAAATTTTTTCTGCTTTGTGGTTTCTGCCGTTGTTTTTACGCATGTGGGAAGCACGCTTAAGCGTAACCTGTTTTCTGATTTTTAAAAAAAAAACTTTATTGCATTAACTAACGATAACGTAACAAATTTTTAAAAGAGCGCGTACAACTCGCAACTCCTATCGTTATTGTAATAATGGAGGCTTAGCCAGAGACAAGTGAAAGCATAGATGAAGAGAACTGAAGAAGCAAAGTTATTTCTTCATCCATGGTGAAAGTAAATGAATCTAGAGGAAGGATGAATTTATTTTTTAAGTCTTAACTGATTTTTATTATTATAAAAGTTGATTCTTATAACGTAATCAGTCTTAATACCTAATAAATATTTTCATTTATATTGCTAAATAAAAAGTAAATTTGAAGCCTCTTCATACAGTATTACCAATGGAGTTTCGAAAATAGCTGCAGTTACACAAAAAATTTAAATTGATTCATTCTTAATTGATTTTTAAATATAATAAGTCGTGATAAGACACTGCGTATATTTTCTACATTTATTTTTTCTATCAGTCGCTTGGTTTCATGGTGATATCGAATATTGCAGTATGTGAGGACAATAAGTCTAAGCACATCATCGTCAGAAGGACTCATTTCAAATGAATGGTGAGTTAAATTAGTGAAAATATTAATTTTGTTTTCGTTTATAAAATGTAATGTTTTTGCTAGAATTTTGATAGGCATATTCAATTTAATTGCTCTTTGCTCTCCTAGATTATAAAATTCACTCCTAATGATTTTTTTCTGAAATTTTGCACAGGTATACTACTTCTTTCGATGGTGTGATAAGGCCTCCTTATTTTATTTCTCAATGAAATTAAGGCTGTGGTAGCTCTGATATTGCTCTTTCAACGCTTCTTTACATTAAATGCAGATTATAGATTTAATTACAGACCTAGAAACGAATCCTGCCGAATCACAATATTTTGACAAGATTTTAATATCAGGGATTGGATAATACTGAGACGCGTCATCTGAGTTATACATGAATTAATGTTTTGTGCCCTGCACTCAATTTTAACCTGGTAAATTTAATGCCAATCAATTTGTCATTAATTTAATGTTTAATAAAAAATGCTGTATAATTTTGTTGCCGAAATAAAAGATGTATCCACTTTTTACGAAGAATGTCATCCTTTGGAAATCTACAGCGCAAATGTTTCGTTTTCTAATATTTTTGTTTAGCTTTGAAATAGCTATTATACACGGGTGTAAGAGCTTGGTGTTTATTTCTTGCGTGACAATTTTTTTTTTAATGTATTCATCACAATAAAAACGTTTATACCTATGTTTACTGAAATATCAGATGTTTATACTATATGTATAAAAAAATTTAAAAGCTGCGTCACAAAATTGTTTTAAGATAATAAAAAAATGCAATTTTAATTTTTGTTAATCTGATAATAATGGAATATTTGTAAAGGCAGGACATTTAAACTGGAAGGATATTTAAAAGTTTAATTGCTATCAATAAACAAACCTAACATAATTTATCAAATATTAACTAATTGATTTTAAAATTTTAAATTAAAAGAAAACCTGGTAACCTAAAATATTTTTGAAAAGGTACTTAAATTGTTTTTTTTTGTTTTGTTTTGTTTTTTTTAACAAAAAACGAAAAGGAAGAAATAATTCTCAGTTCAATAAAATAATCAGTTTCTTAATTCAAATATTGTAATAAGCAATTAACTAAAAATATAATTACTTGTGAACTGAAGTATTGGATCTTTTTTAAAAAAACGTTTTGACCAATATGTATGAGAATTTCGTCCAGTTAGATATTAGAAGGGGGGATTATAATTTGTACATCTCGTACTCATCAACAATAATTTGGAAATTCAAAAAAATCTGAAAATAGGCCTAATTTTGACATTCGCGTCTGGTCAACGTACGACTTAGATATTTGAACCAAGAATAGTTCACATAATTTGCAAAAAACTAATTTCTGCTATTTTCATATTTAACCCCTTTGCCCCCTTACAGCCCTCCGTAAAAATATGCGATTTCTCGCATTTTTCCAGTATTTCGCGAGTAAAAATAGGTCTAGAATAATGAAATTTGGTACGGTAATGGCAATTGACGAGATCAAATGTCTGCTTGGTTCATTTTTTAATTATCTGGATTCAATTTTTCGATATTTTATGTTTTCCGGAATTTTTTCGGAATATTGTTTTGGTTTTCATAAATTAACATACAAACTCGCATGTTGAAAAGTTAGTTTTTACATTGGTCATAAAGCATGGATTTTGTTATTTGATTTAAAATTTATTTAAAGTATCCAGGACTATTTTTCGATTTATTATGAAGTAGCTGATATACCCGGCGTTGCTCGGACTCATTTGTGATGAAATTTTGCAATTTCTGAATGTGAATATACAGAAAAAGTGAACATTATTCTCCATCTTTTCTCTCTGGCCCTGCGTCAACTCACTCAGCTAAAGGGCCGGTGATTGGAGAGGAGTGAAACGGAATACAATAAGAATATTTTTAAGTAATTTGTCTGTCTGTTTGAACAAATTATGTGAATAAAAGAACATCATTGATTCTTTTATTCACATCATTGGTTTGAACACGCTAATCTCCAAAACTGCTTGACGAATTTTCATGGGGTTTTCACAGGTAAGTTGAGCGTAGCTTGTGGCAACATATAGGCTTACGAAAAAAAGATATCTTTTTTTAGGCTTAATTTAAAGTTCCAATGAATTTTTAGGCTTAATTTAAAGTTTTTGGAGTATGCTCAGCTTAGTATAGTTCGTAGAAAAGTCAAAAGATGGCGGTTCATTAAAAGGTTCTCTTATATAACAATAGCGAAGCATTGCCAGGTCTGCTAGTAAGAGCATAAAGTTAAACCTGATTACAAAACTTCGGTTATAAGAGCATAAGGCTAAACATTATTACAAAATCCTTATCATAGACAATAGTGAAACAGCTCTAAACATTAGGAAATAAATCACAATAAGAATAAAATAATATAAAATAAAATAAAACAAAATAACGCAAAAAATGTTTTCAATCGACGGGTCCAGGAGGGTCTAGGAACTATTGGTAGCATCTTCTTGGTTTTGGGAATTTTATTAAGTTTGCGATAGGCATCAGGTGGGTTAAGTTGAGAGGTCTTGCTTCACAGTTGAGAAGAAATTCTGGTGTTTCCTTGCTGATGGCGTAACTTTCCAGGAAGTTGAGCAGTTGTGAGTCGCCTGTGCTGTGGAGGAACGAAATTCTGTCTCTATTGTAGTCGTGTCCGCTGCCTAGAATGTGGTCCGAGAATCTAGAGATTCCTGTTCTCCCATTCTTTACATAGTTGAGGTGTTCCTTTATCCTTGTGTCTATGGCTCTGCGTGATTGACCGTAGTAAACAGCATCACAAATGCCACACTGTAGTCAGTATACTCCTGGACTCGCTTCTTCCGGTATGGTGTCTTTCGGGTTACCTAGTCTCCTTCTTAGGGTGTCCTGGCTTCTGTAGACCGGTTCTAATCCAAAGCTCCGAGCTATTTTAGCTAGTCTTACATTTAGTCTTCTGTTGTAGGGTAGTATTAGTCGTCCTTTGTGTTCCATAGCCTTTTCCAGTGTCGTGGTGTTTTTGATGTGCATCTTCCTTCTTACCTTGCAGCTGATGTTGTCAATCATTTCCGGTGGGTATCCGTTAATTTCCGCGAACTTCTTTATACTTCTGGATCTCTTCTGGAGTATGCTCTGTGGATCTTGTGTGTGAATGCTGCTATTTTGTGTGCCTGGCAGTGGTTGGAGTCCTTTGTAATGTAGTTGGGGACAAAATTTTTCTTCCTATGGATTCCAAAAATCAGTTTTTGTCCTCTTCTGGTGATTGTGACATCAAGGAACGCTATTTTGGCTTCCTTCTCCCGTACTGAAGTGAATTTGATGTTCAGGCACAATTTGTTCAACTTCTCTTGTAGTATGGGAATAGATTCCCCTGGTTCTATGGCGAAAATGTCATCTACATAGCTGTACCATATTCTGGAGTATTGCTGGAATTCCAATTTTGCTTTATTCTCCAGGCTCCTCACATATTGGTTGGCGATGAATGGGCTTATACAATTACCCATCGGTGTGCCATCTGTCATTTTGTACCAACTGCCGTTGAATAGAAAAATATTATTGTAGACAATAAGTTTAACTATATGGATAACTTCTTTTACCAAGCCCAGGTTCCATTCATTTTCGCACATAGTTTCTGCTAAGGTGTCAATGGCTTTGGTGAGAGGTATACTGGGGTATAGTGCTACTATGTCGAAGGAGACCAGCTCTTTGTTTTCTTCTAGGGTTATGTCTGTCAGCTTTTGGCATAGTTCTTGGGAGTTTTGGATAGTATAATCTTGGCCCATTAGTTTCAGATTAGATAAGTATTTCTTGAGGATGTACTTAGAGAGGCGGTCTGTTGGTGAGTCGATATTATTGACGATGGGTCGCCACTGGTTCCCTGGTTTATGCGTTTTGGGCAGGCAGTATAGGCGTGGCGTTTTGGATTAGTGGGCATTAGGTCTTTTCCTTTAAGGTCCTTACATGCTACGTGGCAGTTTTGATGCATTCTTTGGTGTCATCAATGAGTTTCTTAAAGGGATCCGATTCTAACTTCTGGTAGGGTCCATGGTCTATCATTTCTTGGACTTCCCTGTAGTATGCTTCTATTTCTACTATCACCAAATGGTTCGACTTGGTCGTCTCTAAGATAAATTACATTTTTATCACGTAATTGCTTAAAGATTCTTGCCTGCTTCTTGTTTCCCTCTCTATTGATCGGTGTTTTGGCATTCTTCGTGAGTTGCAACTGTAGTTGGGTTCTTAATTCCATATTCTGAGTGGGGTCCAGGTTCCCATGCCACTTCAGAGTTGTGGATATAAAGTCCAATAGATCTCTGTTATCGTTTCGTGAGGCGAATTTCAAGCCTCTTTCCAGGATTGCTAATTCTTCTTGGCTGAACCTCACATTCCATTTGTTGATGACTACTTTGGGTTCCGTGTTGTGGTCCCAGATTGTCAGTTGGGGGCTTCTCCCAGTAGTGCTTCTTAACATCCTCAGTTTTTGGTTTAGGCCCTCGTATTTCAGCCTAATTTTGTGTGTATTGACCATCAAAATTTTACTATGTACGCAGTCAAACTCCGGTGGGCCCTAGTGATCAGTAAGAAACATATGATGGTGGTAAAGTTTAACCTCTAGGTTGCCTAGTTTCGTGTACAGAGACCTAATCGAGTGGTTTAAGTACCAGTGTTTCATGTTCAGTACCACTTTTAATGGTGCTTTGCATTTCACATTATTTTGTGACGTTTCGTCTTGTGAGTCACGTGTGTCTGATGGTGGAAGGATAGACATAATAGCAAATGGGGTGTGTTGTCGGTAGTTGTTTTGTTTTTATTTGTTGGTTATGTAATAGTAGTGAGGGTTGTTTGTTGTGTGAAGTTTTTGTTTGTGGTGCGTTTGAAATAATTTGTGTATTGTATTGTTGTTTCAGATAGATAGCTATGCCGTGAGCGATCGTCATAGTCCTCTGTTGGAGCTGTATTGTTAATGGGAATTCGGAGAAGATAGCACAGCTTCCAGCAGAGGATTGTTGCGATCGTTTCGGCGAATTGGAGGAACGTGTTTTTTCGTTTGTTGGGAAAAATTCTTCTGTCTTCTGTGAAATCTAATTTTCTTATATATATGTTCTTCTTCTCTTGTCGATGTTGAGATAAGTCCCTGTAATAAATTTTGCTGTCTCTATGGAACGTTATAAAATACCATTATGAATGATACCTGATATATTTTTGGAATAGAAGAAATCATACCAGCAGTAGTAAGTTGTTTATACGTGAGCAAGGCTGTTATTGAACTCTGAAAGAAAAGTGTAATTGCAATCCGTAAGAAGGGTAAATTACGACTTTACTGGGACCAAGTAATTATGCATTATTAGCTTTGAAATTGAATTTATTGACTTTGAACTATGTTGTAATTCTCTTTCAATATGAATAACCGATTCGCCTTATCAACCGAATGGAGACGTACGCCACCCGAGAATCCAGGTAGGACCCCGATATGGCATGAGGAGTGGTAATGGACGTAACGACACCGTGTGCAAGGGACCGTTAAGTGGAGCATGGCAAGCCCCCGTTCGTCATTTGAAACTGTCCAGGTTATGAAGTTATGGTGAGTCCGTTTGATTCATTCACGGAAACCATGGACCCAAGTGTAAGCAATTTATCGAAACAACGGAGTGTTGTCTGATATAAGCCCGAGACGGACTAAATGAACAGGATGCGCATTCGTTTTATTCTTGCATAGTAGAATAAGGTTTCATTAACATAGACAGCTGGTTAAAAATAGAATAATAATACGGAATCTAATTTTTATTAAGCACTCTTGCCAATAAAATGGATAGCAGTCAGCAAGCTCTGAGGCACGAGTGGTAATCCGGCATAAAGTATTTGACCATTGAAATGAGAGAACCCAGTGCCTGCATATGTATATAGTACATGCTATAAGTCACTGAGACGGTTCTTCTAATGGGAATGTAATGGGTAGCTCACACTGGCCAAGAGGGGTCACTGTTCCTCCCCCCTTTCAAACTTTAAAGGAGAGCATTGCGCGTTCAGGCGCTGGTATTTAGTGAATATTTGATTCGGCAGTGTGAGTTATCGCAGCATCCAAATTTCAATGTCAAGCGGTTGCTCTCGCCTCAAGTAGGTTATTATTCAGCTGCAGATTGTCCTTTTCTTCTGACAAGAGTGCCGGCTGGTTTGATTGTTGTTGATTTTGATATAAGAAAAAAAAAAAAATCACATTATGTAAACCTTTGACATATTGCATGAAACTAGGGGGCCCCTCAGGATGAGTCTTTAGTCTTAAGGCATGTATATTATGTTCACATATAGTTTTGAAGAATAAATTGATTATAGTCAGCCACAGTGGTATTAGGAGTCTCTCTTTTATCGGTCTCGAACTTTAGCTTTTCCCTCCCCAGGTACTTGGTCGCTGACTCTTAAGTACCACATAATTGGTATTGCGGGGGAGGGGACGCTACAATTTATGAATTTTGGAAATATATTTGCTTTCTTACATTTGGAGAGAAACCAAATGTTCGCTTTAACTGACTTCACTAAGAAATTAATTTTAAAAAAATTTCCAAACCCGAAGATGCTATGACCCTCCTGGACCCGTCGATTGAAAACTTTTTTGCGTATTTTTGTTTTATTTTATTTATTTTATTTTATATTATTTCATTCTTATTGTGATTTATTTCCTAATGTTTAGAGCTGTTTCACAATTGTCTATGATAAGGATTTTGTAATAATGTTTAACTTTATGCTCTTATAACCAAAGTTTTGTAATCGAGCTGTAATCAAGTAGATTTGCAATTGTTACTCATTGTATCCACTGGTTCTATCCAGTCGGTTGTCATGCTGTACTTGTCCGTTTGCTATTGGCCACTATATAAGGAGATCCAGTGAGTTAGAATAGTGTTGATTCCCTCATTGGCTTATTCTCCTTATTCTCCTTATTTTTACCCCTTTCATTATCAGTAGGGCCGTTTACCTCTACTGGTCGTGGTCGATGGTTGGATGCTGAAGAAGACAGCAGGGCTGCCGAAATACGTATCCGTCAATTAAAAATTCTTATGTGGAATAGTGGTCTATTGATTCGTTCCGGTATGCAGCCAACTTTTTTTTCCGACTGCGATTATGATGTAACAAGCATGGGTAGGTTATTGAGTGGCTAGATGTATTTAAATAAATAGATTAATATAACTGCTTGATATTTATGTAAGAAAAACAGTTGGATAAAATTCCTGTGTAGTTTTTCCCTAACTGATAAAGTATCGATACTGGAAAGTACTCGATACTTTTTAGTACTAAGTATCAAATACCCGATACTCTCAACGTATCGATATACACTGAGTTAGCAAAACTCATGGGATAGTTACTTAATATCAGGTCGGCCCACCTCTGGCCCTGTGGAGTGCAGCAATACGGCGTGGTAGTGAGTCTGCAAGTCCCTGATACTTCAGGAGGCAGTTGACACCAGATAGTTTGCAGAGCCGAAGATATTTGCTGTCCGTTTGTGGGCGGATGATCCAGTGCCCGGAGCCTGACTTCAACAGCATCCCAGATGTGCTCGATGGGATTCATGTCAGGGCTCCGGGCTGGCCAGCTCAGTCGTTGGACCTCTCCTGCATGCTCCTCGAACCATTCGCGGACGACATTGGAGCGATGTGGTGGAGCATTGTCATCTTGAAAGACTGCTACGTCGTCAGGGTGTTGAAATGTCAAAAACGGGTGCAGATGGTCTCTGATGAGTTGACGATACCGTGGACCATTCAACGTTTGGTCCAGGATAAACAGAGGGCCCATTCCAAACCAGGAAAATGCACCCCAGACCATCACTGACGCCCCACCACCCTGCACCACTATCTGTTGGCATGCGGGATCCATCGTTTCGTAAGGTCTGCGCCACACACGGTGCCTCCCATCAGCGTGGTACAGTTGATATCATGACTCATCTGACCATATGACGTTACGCCACTGTTGCAGAGTCCAGCCAAGATGGTTGGTGGCAAATGCACGCCGGAGTGTCCGATGACGCTGGGTAAGCATTGGCACCGTGTAGGGCGACGGCTGCCAAACCCGAGGGCATGCAGATTCCGACGGATTGTCCACCGAGAGACGTTTCTAGTGCGGCCAGTATTGAACTGGTCTGTGATTTGCTGCACTGTTGCGCTCCTGTTTCTCGGATTCATTCGACCCAGGTGTCGCCGGTCACGATCATTCAGGGCAGCTGGACGCCCGGTATGGTGCCTGTTGTGGACTGTGATGCTTACATCCAGCCATTCCCGATACACCCTGGAGACAGTTGAGCGGGGAAAGCCAAATTCCTGCACCACTGCCGAAATGGAACATCCCATGCGTCGGGCACCTACTATCATACCCCGTTCAAATGACGCCAACTCGCGACGACGTGCCATTTCTGATTAATCACTTATCCAAGCTCTTCCTACAACGTCTAATGGCCCATTCCCAGAATCCGCTACCCCTGTGAATTCGTGAGCCATGCCCATCAATCAATGTGCTTGCTATCCCATGAGTTTTGATAACTTAGTGTATATATCGATACTTTTATTTTAAAAAACGGTGGATTATTTTAAATTTTATCATATTTTTTCCAATAGTTTAAAACTAACATGTACTGACACAGCCACATTCTGCCTTCTCTAATTCTTTAATTCCAAAAGCTGTCATCAGTACTTTGCAAAAACAACAGTATGTTCAATTTTCTTGGACTTAATCTGTTTCTAGTTGGGCTTACAATTCTTCCTGCTCGAGAAAACAAACACTCTGAAGGCACAGAGTTAGCCAAAACACACATATACTTCATAGCAACTTTATACGCATTTGGGTAGATTGTAGCCAATGCTTGCCATTCTTTTAATGGTTTGCACATTCTACTTGAAAAACTTTGATTTAGGTATTGTCTTAGCTCAACTGGCACACCACCTGTTTCATCATCAATCTGATGAGCTTTGTTCACCAATTCGTCATGAATTATCCAAACAGAATAAGATAATTTGAAGTCTCGCTTCCACATCGCTGCTATAGTTGTTTTCAGCACGAAAGGACTCTCTCCTACAGAATAATGAAATGTCGTATTGTAGCTGAATACTATGTATGGAATCCAAGAATCCCAATCGTGCTGGCTTTGATGTACATAATGTTTCAGAGCTCCAATATCGTTCTATTCATCCTTTCAATCATTCCGTTCCCGGATGGCTGAAATGCTGAATTCTGAAATGCTGAAATGGCTGAAATGGCTGAATTCCGTTCCCGTCTTGAGTAATTTCTTTACGCCTAATCGTGAGCAGATTTCTTTCATGAGCTCAGAGGTGAAATTCGTTCCCCTGTCAACTCGCGGTTTTTTTTTCTAACTCGATAGTATCGTCCTTCGATTCGATACCTTCAAAAGGACGATGCCCTAGGTATCGATACAAACAAGTATCGGAAGAAATACCAGATACCAATTCTTGAAAGTATCGATATATCGAGTACTTAGGAAAAACACTATTCCTGTGTAGCATTTTCGGCTGACATCGATCAGCCCTGTCGCGTTTATGCTCTGAATTTATTATTGTAACATATTTCATTAATATGTAAATGATTTATCATATTATCGAAATTATATTTCAAGAAATTTCTGCGAGAAAAAATCACGAATATTCCGTGACGGTGTACATTGAATAGCAATATATGGCCCCTCGTTAGCTAAAGTTCATTATCATGGAACTTTCGTGATTTTTTTCCTCCATAAGTTTCTTAAAATATAATTTACATAATGTGATAAATCATTTACATATTAATTAGATATGTTATAATAATAAATTCAGAGCATAAACGCGAACGGGGCTGCTCGCTGGACTTTTACCCAGTTTTTTTCTACGCCATAGCTTTCGTTACAAATGACTGCTACGTCTTACAGAAATATCACGCAGTTATATTAATAAATTTACTTATACATATCTAGCCATTAAAAAGTTACCCATGCTTGTAACATCATAATCGGAGTCGGAGAAACGTCAGCTGCGACCCGGGCAATCGGACTCACAGGCTTTCGTGTTCTAATTTTTATAATCCACTCCATTTTCCTCTCTATATTCCGAGGAAAAATATGGAATTTTAAAACCTTATCCTTTTTTGAGTTAATTCCGTATCCTCTTAGTTCAACAACCATTTCATTTTTTAGACTGTCTTCATCCATGTTGTCACACACAAAAAAACCGCTAAGAATATCGTCAAGAACTCCATTAAACAAACGCCATTGATAAACCGTGGGAAACTCGATACATCAAGCTGACGCTAGCGCCATCAATGAGAAGAAAAAGCATATGCACGCCCCATTGCATGGCCCACTAGATTATAGAAGGCCTGTCCATTCGAAGTTTTAGAGCATCTTTAATGGGAGGAAAATAGGTTTCTAATTTTAGCCACAGTGGCGCTAAACCTCGTCCCCATGTAGGGCGCGTTCGACATGTGCACACTAAATGCACCTAGTGACCTCCCTCAGAGCGAGGGGTGAAAAAAGTGTAGTGCATTTTGTGTGTGTCATGAAAAACGGGAAAGAGCACGAAAGTGGGATGTTCACCTCACCCGTGCTATCATGAATAGTAAGCCTACTACTCAAAATAAAACCCATCATAACATCTGCATTCATATACACGCCGAAATCGATCATTGTACAGTAGATTTGAATATCAGTTTAAACGATATACATATTTCAAATATTTTATTATACGTGTTGGCTCTTTAACGGTACATGTACTGTAACTAAAACTCCGAACTATCTATCGCTACATTTCAAGCTCTAGGGCAGCGCCATCTTGCAACGCACTAAACGACTCTGCTCCTAACCTAGGGTCATTTGGTGCGCGCACGAAACGCCCGGTAGTGCGCGCACTCGCAATGACGAATACGCTCTGGTTCCATGACGAATACGTTAGTGCGTTTAGTGGACGCACAAAGGCGCTTAGTGCGCGATGTCGAACGCGCCCGTAATTGAAAATAATGATTTCTGAATAGGCAATATAGCTATTTAATTTAGCCTAAAATTCTTTGGTGTCTAATTATAGGCTTTAAGAATTTTTTTCATTTATTATTTTAATTAAACTATCTATAAGAATTTTTAATCATTTAATTTATTAATGTATGACGTTTCAGTTCGCAGACGTTCTTTCTTGGTGGTGTTGATTACCGCCTAGAGAGAAAGCCTGCTCACGGAAAAATCTTACATTTTTCACCTACGGCAGGGTCAATTTCGGGCTTATTATTGGTTGAAATATGATTAACAATTCCCTACCGTATGTGATATAAGAATAGTGATGTGATATAAGAATAGTGATGGGCAAAAGTTAACTAAATTTTAGTTAATTAATTATCTGC
>JAHWFO010091810.1:230129-279275 GCA_023313115.1 Rhysida immarginata
ATAGATAATTAGTTAACTAAAATTTAGTTAACTTTTGCCCATCACTATATAAGAATGAATGAAGTTTTCACGCTCAGGCTTTGAGTAGAGGTGGTGTTGATTCAATACGCTTTGTTCGTTCTTGTCATGATTGTTGTTAACATCTTATTGTCGTTAACAGAACGAAAACGCGTACGATAGGTTTGGTTAAACGAAACCGAGGCTTTGGCTAGGGACGAGTTTTAGCGTCATTGTGGCATATACGAGAAACCTATTTGCCTCCACTTTTTATCATCGAATGGACAGATCTTCTATAATCTAGTGGACCATGCTAACACCACCTAGACAAAAGGCCTGCGCACAAAAACGTCATACATTGTTACATCACACAAAAGCGGCTATTGTTACACGTGTTTCTACCAATAATAAGCTATGAATTTGGCCGTTTGATGATGATGTAACAATGTATACAGTGTCGGTGTGCAGGCCTTCTATCTAGGTGGTGTTGGCCATGCCCACTGTCCCTGAATTGCGTGTGGTGCCATCTGATATCAATGGATGGCGACAGACGAGCTCCAACATTATTTTCTAGCTTGCGTCTGCTAGGAATGTTGGTGCCTGTTACTGTCGCAATCCTTTGTGACACGAACTACCTGTGCATTAATGTCTTGGCCCTAAACTCAACCACTCTCACAGCCCACTGACGGAATTATTTTAAAATCGAGTGAAAATTTAAAAGATCATGTTTAATTGAAGTATGTTTTTGATTATGCAGTTTCCATTAGCCTAATTTGGAGGGCACGGCAGTGCCCTCGCCAAGTCGAGCAAGCACGGCCGTAACATCCTTGTCAGGAAGCAACCCGGCGTACTTTTGACCTTACTCTGGAATGTTGGTGCCAGAGTTGCATAGAATCCTGAAACTTTTTATATATAGAGTACTTTGCAAATGAAACTGAATTTTCAAATATTACGTTCCTATCTTTTCTAGTTCATAAGATACAAGAACTTAAAAGTTTCTTTATTTAGACACTGACTGATTATCTAAAATCCGAGGTACTTCCTGAAGTCTTAAAATCTTGAAATTTGGCATAAAGATAGTGTTTAGGGTACAATGAAAGGAAAAATTAAAAAAATTCAGAATATAAAAGTTTTAATGGTTAAAGGTCACTGTCAAACATCAATTAACCTGCAACGGAATGGCTATTATGCAATTGGTGACGGACATTTTTTGCACGCGTGGAGCAATTGTTCTCGACATCGTTGGCCAATTGTTGAGAGTCAGAAACAATAGCAACTCCAAAATATGAAATTCGTTGGAAAGTTTGTTAATCTGGAGGCATGGCATCTACATATAAAAACCAGATTAATGTCAAAATATTTTCAATTTCGGTTAAATCAACAATATTTATTTTTCTTATTAAATGATGCTAATATTCGTCAATTAGGTTCTGGGATTTTTTATAAAATGAATTGCGTAAATCGAAAAGGAAAAATGACAGGTGAACAATACTTTCAAATGCTTAATAAATAAAGAGGAGCTAGGAGGCCATTTCACTACAATATTTAGTTGATTGTAAAAGACGGAACAATTTTGAAAAAGAAAAAAAAAACGAGAAATGACATCAATTGCATGACACAAAACTATAATCCTTCATCATGGTTCCTTACCATAAGTCCTTCTGAATGGATACGGAGTGATTTAGTGGAACACATTAGCGAAGTCAATGGGATACGGCTATCAAAAATATCATACGGCAATTTCTCGTTTCATAGATAATAAGTTTAAAGCTACGTCGGACTTCATTACATCATCTGACGAGCCACTTGGTAAGGACGAACATTACGTTTGAAGACGTGAATTCCAATCTCGAAGTGCTCAACAATTTCATTTGATATCGTGGGTTAAAGATGCCCCAATTCTTCACAAGTCATCACTTGAGGAGGTAGCATCATTTGTAACAAAGTATGTCACGTGAGTCATACTTAAAAAGAATCTTTCTCCTATTCTTAATCAACGGGTCGTGTCATGTCAAACTCACTAACAATACAGTTACTGTTTGCGAAAAAAGAACACTAGAAAGATTATACTGTATATCAGTTTGGATTCGCACACCAAATTACTGAAGCATTTATGGTAACAGATATCGTAGTCAATAGCTGCAAAAAAAGCTTCATCATCTAATAATCACTATAATATTGTGCTCAAAACAGACTAAGGTATGTTAACATCCTGCAATATTGCTCGCATGGAATTGTAACAAATATCCAGTTCGTGGGGGGAAAAAACAGCTATCCTGAATTATGTAACGACATACATTACAAAAAGCGAAAAACAAACGCAACTGACATAAATTCTACTAAGAGTTTAAGTCGTCGTTTATACAACATCGGACTAAGGGTATTGTCGAATGGCCGTGTGGAACTTTGGAGGCAAGTGACACTTTGCATAGAATTCCACTGTACTTGACTGTTACTCAAATGTCGAAGACTATAAGAAGTATCTGAAAAGAACAGGTTGACCATATTTCAAACCGTTATTTCTACAGGGTCGAGTCACATTTTTATGACCAAACCCTATGTTTGTCTTCGGGATTGCCCAGACGAGGAACTATGTCACGTGTTGGGAATTGGTTAGGTGACTATATAAGGTAAGTTTCCATTATGTTAAAAACATATCACTCATTGCTGCAATGGGTAAGAGACGTGATTTATCAGATCTGGAAAAAGGGATGATAATCGGCTTTCGGGACAAGGCTGGCAGTATTTCGGAAACCGCGCAGTTTGTGAAATACCATGACAAAATTGTGCTGGGAAATTGTGAAATACCATAACAAGATCGCGCAGTTTCATTGTGAAATCAGTATTCTCGCGCTGTTGTAGTTAAAGTGTACCATGACTGGGAAAATGAGACCGTTGTTAAAGTGACCATGACTGGGAAAATGGGACCGTAAACGGTAAGGGAACTGTGGAGCACCACGTGCCATTGATGACAGAGGTGAACATCGGCTGCGAAAATGTGTGAAGGCCAACCGAAGAGCTACAGTGGACCAACTTGACGCTCAAACCAACGAGGGTGCTCTAAAACCACAGTACACAGGACCCTGCTACGTATGGGCCTCCGCAGCAGATGGATGGTCAGCGCAACCATGCTGACGAAGGTTCATCGCCAAAAACGGCTTCAATTTGCCCAACAGTACAGAAAATGAACCATTTCTGACTGCAAAAAAAGGTTGCCTTCTCCGATGAGTCATGATATCTGCTCCGCAGAAGTGACGGCCGTTGGCGGGTGAGGCGAGAAATCTCCGATAACAAGCATCCTGCAACCATTGTTGGACGAATACAGGCTGGTGGCGGCAGCATCATTGTGTGGGAAGTGTTCTCATGGCACTCTCAACCGATTTGGTTATTTATTCATAAATGCAGATCAAGTACACCCACACATGGCGACTGTCTTTCCAGAGGGGGATGGCACGTTTCAGCAAGACAATGCGACGTGTCATATGGCTGCAATTGTTCGAGGGTGGTTTGAGGAACACAGCCAAGAGTTCCAAGCACTACGCTGGCCCCCTAATTCCCCAGACCTCAACCCAATCGTAAACCTTTGGGATCACTTCGATCGTCATGTCCGTGCTATGGAACAACCACCCATACTCTTCAGCAGCTATCGGATGCTTTACAGTCTGCACCAAACCTACCAGAATCTTATTGACACACTCCCACGCCATCTAGCTGCTGTCCGTGACGCTAAAGGCGGTTATTCGGGTTATTAGCTGGTGGTCATAATAATGTAACTCGACTCTGTATGACGATGAGGAAATGCCTGAAAAATACTTCTTTTCGTTATTTCTTATGTTCAAACTATGTCGTACCTTAGGAGAAGGAGGATGATTCGGGTAAACGTGAGGAGTTCTGTACATTGGCTCTGGAAAACTATCGTGAGGATATATTATTCCTCTCACACCAGGCATTTCCAGCAATCAGTAAAATTTGGAGGGAAGCACAGTCATTGTTATCCGTGACAACAAGAAATATTTTTAAATCATCTTAAAATAACAGAAATGGGTATCTCCTATCGCAGTATCAATATCATTGATAAAAAAGTAAGAATAAAAGCAGTTCAAGATAGGAACCCTGTGGAACCCCACTAGTAGCAGTAAAGGGAGAAGCAACAGTATCTTTTAGTTTAGCACTCATAAGACGATGAGTATAAAAGCTGTAAATCCATGTAAGAATAGGGCCATAGAATCCAATGGCCTGCAATTTTTGATACATAATATGATGATCAACTTTGTCAAAAGCTTTCGAAAAATCAGTATAGATAGTATATACCTGACAATAATTGTCAAATTTGTTAATGATATAATTCTGAAATAGTAATAAATTAGTTATTGTAGACCTGCCCTTAACAAATCCATGTTGTTGGGGAATAATACTTTTAGTAGTGATTATATTTTATTAAACACTATAGAGTCTAACAATTTAGGAATAACTGATTGAATTGTAATAGGCCCCTAATTCCTTATGTCATGCTTATCACCAGATTTAAAAATGGGGACAATATAACTATGCTTCCAAAACATACGAAAATGACCAGTAGATAGTGATTTGTTGAATAAAATTAACAGACGTAATCACAATGATGGAACACATACAGAGATAAATAAGGGAGGTATCTTATCTGGTCCAGGTCCCTTATTAGTATTTAATGCCTTTAATTTACCCATAATATCATAGGAAGTCACACAAATCTTAGTAATATCAATCTGATTACTATAATGTACACTATATGATCAAAAATATCCGGACACCCCTCACAGATCATCGATTGGCCCAATGTCACATGATAATGACTTGCACATCATTTAAATAGCTTCCCACACCTTCAGACACAACTCTGCTTGGACATTGGCAAGAATGGGTCGTTCGGCAGAGCTCAGTGAGTTCCCACTGGTGTCTCAAATAAATGTCTTTAAGTGTCTCCGCAGATTCCAAACAACTGTTTCCTGCAGGCAGGATTTCAACCTTTTTATCTCAAAAACAATGCCCCAGAGAAAAAAAATGAAAGAGGTAAATGTTGCTTAGATTTTATCCGTCTTTCACCTAGAAGCCGAGAGAAATATACCTGCCGAATTTCAAGTTTGTAGGCTTCATAGTTCTGGAGATTTCGTAATGAATGAATGAGTGAGTGTATACATTTTTCGCTCTTTCTTTTATACAATAGTATTTTCCCCCTGCAAAAATCCTCGTCGTCCTTGGCCGGGTTTCGAAGCCACATCTACGGGCATCAGAGCAACACCACCTAGACAGAAGGACTGATAACGGAAACGTCATACACTGTTACATCATCATTAATCGACCATTGTTAATCCTATTTCTACCAATAATAAGCCTTAAATTTGGTCGACTAATGATGATGTAACAATGTATGTCGTTTCCGTTATCAGGCCTTCTGTCTAGGAGGTGTTGATCAGAGGAGATCACACAACCGCTGAGCCATCGAGGCCAATAAGGAAAAGTAAAGTTGTCTGCTAGACAGAGAGTAATGCCCACGCAAATGGCCAGAGAGCGCCAGTGAAAAAAAAATCGCGCTTAAAACAATGGAGTTTCCCATCCTGTATTTCTTCATACATGACCATAGCCGAAGTAATTTTCTATGCCTTATTATTGCAGAAACTTTACTCTGCGTTGTAGGACATGACATACATTGGGCGAGGTCAAAAATACAAATACCGATTTGGGTTGGTGAAGCAATGATTTTTGCTCGATTGTTAACGTATTGTTGATTGTCGTAGCAACAATGGCTTTCTTCACTAACTCAACTCGGTGTTACCATTTTTGACCTCGCCCATTGTTGGACCGCGCATATAGTAGGTTCATGTCAGACAGACAGATCAAGCAAATATTATTTTTACCCTTTCCCCTTTGGGCCAACCTGACACTCGGCACATGTAAACCTTACCCTGAACCTAATGAATATCTGGTGCAAGTATGAGCTCAAAAGGATAAATGGTTCAAAAGTTTTGAGAACATTTACAGACGCACCCTGAATTTTTGTATAGACCTTTCCATTGAAACCGAAACTGGAGTAACTGCGCAGAAGCAGGACAGCAAAAAACTTGCGTTTCCTACCTTGAAATGTGCAAACAATACTACACTTCCGGAGGAAAACGGAAGTTTTTTTCGTTAGTCCAGTTTCGGTTTCAAGGAAAAGATAAACAAACTTTGGCGCCATCTCTTGAGTAAACAAACAAACATAAACTAAGATATATGATTTTTACCCTTTTCCCCCCCTACTTTAGGGACATGTAAACCTTACTCTGGACCTAAGGAATATATGTTGCAAATATGAGCTCAATCGGATAAGTGGTTCAAAAGTTTTTAGAACATTTACAGACGCACCCTGAGCCTGAATTTTTATATATAAAGATATATATATTTTGCGAGGAATGATATCTATCGATACGGTGGTGATGGACGATTTTACATTGGCCAGCTTTTTTATATGGCTAAGAATTTGGGAAGTTGATCCTTTATCGCTGAGTCACCTAATTGTGTTACCTTCGGGTATCAAGATTATTGTTCTCTCCGAATTTACTTTCTCGCATTATTCATGATGTATCGATTTTGCTTAGACCAATAGATTCAAGCTTATTAGTCTTGTTTAAAGTCCTTTGTTATCTGGCGTTTACCTCTATTATCATACTGCATTATAAAAAGAAAATAAAAAAAATAAATAATTTTATTTCAAATATTCCTTAAAATATCCCGTTTTCATGTATATTTGTTAATAGCTATAATGTTTAGCGCCTTTTTTTTTATTCCGTCGGATTACTTTAATCAACGTTCTTATATGACATGCCTTGTTTAATTGTTAGTCAAAGAATGGCTTTGTTATGTGAGGTTGCTCTTTTAGAGCCTCGCCAGCATTTTAATTTTCTCATAGCGCAAGTCATTTGTAGTCTCGTGGGGTTTTTTTCCTCGTTGGATATTTTTGTGTAGTCAGTTTTTGCCCAGGAGCTGATACGGGCACATCATCAGCCAAATGAAAGGAAGCGGAAATGACTTATCTCTTTGGCGACTATGGATTTGCCATCGGATCGTTCGTCTGAGTTCTATCTTTCGTCCTGAATGGTTGTTAAATATCCAGAACGGAATTGTCACTTTCAAGACAATTAGAAAACATTAACGGTAAACAGCGCATCGTTGCCATGGCTTTAGAGTCCGGAAAAATTGGAGGAACAATCCTTATAATAATATGAATGGAACGCAAACGTCGGGTTTTCTACAAAGTTGATTTTGGATTTCGACAACGGCAATGGAGCCGGGATTTCCCCTCGTTGCCCGACTGAGACGCTATTTTTGGTCGACAAAAGACTGGATTCGGTCGTTTGCTTGATTTCAGGTTGGTCCCTGCCTTTTCCGCCTTGCTCTAATTACTGTGGATTAATTCGCTTGAACTTGAACCAAATTCCACAACCCAAAAATCTTAGTTGGCGGCTGTTGCCTAGTCGCCGACGTCATCAGTTTTTATGAAGGCTTCTTTGAGGAATGTCGTTGAGCATTTTTTTAACTATTTCGTGTTAATCGTGCTTTCTTCGCATATCGGAACGCCAGATGTGGCACGACTTCCAGTACTGTCTTCAGACCCCTCCGTAGTTGGGAACGAAAAAATCACGGAAAGAAAAACGAAAAAGAAAAAGTAATCAAACAAGAGAAAGAGTTTATTTTCAACATTGGATTTTCTCGTTTGATAAAAGAACATGCAATCCTGTTCTGTACTGCAGTTAAATTTTATTGTGCTCTTTTCTTTTAATTTATCTTTTTATGCCTTTTCTTTCAGGACCTCTCTACTTGTTAGTGATCGTCCGCCCTCTGTATCTCCAACGCCTGTGTTTGTCTCAAGTTTGCCTCGTCTTTTACGTTTTAGGAGAATCCGTTGTCTGTCGTTTACGTTCGCCTTACCCAGTATGTGTTTATCTTATTTTTAGTGTGTTCACCTTTAGGTGCCCGGAATCCATGAGGTCTCTGTTAATATTTTTTTTTTTGTTCGTTAATTTAATTACTCTGATTTTAATTTTTTTTCCTCTCCATTTAATGGCAATTATCCGATTTCCCTAGCCTTCCTGTTCATTTTTTTTTATTGTCCCTGCCTTCCTGTTTTTTCATTTTCTTTTAAACAGATACCTTCATTTTGTTTTAATTATATCTTGTTCGCCTGAGATCTGTACACCCACGCTCCTATCAGAGCTTCTCAAACCTTTGGGAACTCCTTCAGGATTTTTAAATCAGAAAACTACGACAGTTTGTAAACAATAATTGCGAATTCCGTTTGTTACAATTCCTTTTATTATCTATTCCTGTCTTTAACTCCATATTTTTTTTTCGTTTCCAAACATTTATTCAATGTCATTTTCCGATCGAGCAGCTTTTCTTGTAGTGCACTTCTCCCAATACTCCTTGTTCTAGTGAAGATTAGTGTGGTACTGGTTCACCAGACAGCGCCCGAACTCTTGGACATCGTCCGTCACTAAGCTGGCCTTCACCTTTCTCTTACCCGATGACATCGACCGCTGGAGTTCTTGAAGCTCATTAATGTGTTTCCTCAAGGAGCCGCTTCGGTTTATTTACATGTATATTTCTCAACGATGGAAAATTTCTATCACCTAATTGGCATTGTCTTTTGTAATAAAAGAAAATATTTTGTTTGGAACTAGTTAGTTTTCATTCTTTTCTTTAGTAGCCATAAAAGGGGTCGTTTTCAGTAAATAGTAATTTTCTTAGTTTAGTGGTTGTGTTTAACCCGAATCAGAACTTAATCTGCCAATATTGGCCGATTAAGGATTTTTTTATTAAAGTTTACCATTAAGGTCCACATAAATAAATTTCTCTTTTGGGGCTTAGTTTGAATTAATATATTTACCTGGGCTATTGGTTTAAGGGAACCGTTATAGTCGGGAATTTGGTGTACTTCCATCGCTTTTGAGGGTAAGGGATACTATTTAAAAGGGTTTTTCTCTTTTAAATAGAGCCTGAGCATGTCGGGAACTGTTAATCTTTTTCTAGCACGCTACACTAGATGTATGCTAACCATTACCGCGGATCCATATAGGTGGGTCTTTACCCTTAACATTAGTACAGTCCCTCGATTGGTGGTTGCCAGCCACTTATTACATCGCGGCGTTTCTGTACAACCTTGAGAGACGTGACCAAAACGTGAACAGTTGTAACATTGCAAGGGCTTTTTGTTATCTCTAAATATTTCTACAATAACAGCTAGAGGACAATACGTTATAAATTTAAGACTTATTATGTTCAGTATTCTGAAGGATAACCAAAACCATTGGCATTTCCACTGAACCATTAGCTTTTTTAAGTCTGATTGTCTTATCCGGAAAATAGTTAGCCTACCTGAGGTCGTCGCCATAGTCTTTCAGGTCATACGTTGTATCGACATTTCGGACAACGTATATCAGCATTTTTTCAGATTTAATTGGTGATGCTGGGTTTTCAGAACATCGTTGCTTTTGATTCCAGAAACTACTATCTTATGAGTCTCTTCGTCGTGGCACTTAATTTTAATTGTGTCCTTTCTACCAGTGTGAGCATTGATTTTGTCTAGGGACACATTTGGTGATCTCATTCAGAATATCCTTGATTGGTTTCCCATGATGATGAATGATGATCGAAGGAACATATACGTTTCCTTCTCTATGATTAATTTAAACAGCTTTCTTGGTTTTTTTCGCGGAAGGCAACTGCAATAGCAGCTACATCACTGATGACAGCTTCACTGGAGATGTTGTCAACATGCATGACTTTTTTAGATTTTTTGTTTACAACATGTATCCAGTCACTGACTACGTCCCTAGTTAGCTCTTCCTTTAGTTTTCGCTTATTTTTGATTCTATCCATTGAGAGGGGCTTTTTTGTGAGAAAATATTTTGATACATGTTTAGTGTAACGTACCGTTATTTTTTGTTCTCCCTTGTTTAGGCTTTAGTAGGTTTTTTTTTCAAGAATTTTAGAGACCCATTTACTTCTGATTTTTTGATCATTGCTTCCTGTGTTCATTTTGATCACTGAAGTAGAGTACGCCTTATGTGCTCCCCTCCTTCGTTGTGCGTTTCTGGCATTCCGGATTACCGATATTCCTGGTTTTCTGCCGTGAGTGGTTTTTCCAAGGCTGGTGTGTTCGTCGTTGTTTCGGACACGAGCTATGTGTGTTAGACGCTTATTAATTTATTATTACGGAGGTTACTGTGTTCCCCCTCCTCACTTTTTTAATATTAAAGGGTTCACGTGACGCGCTCTGTTCGCGTTGTTCTTGGGTTTTTTTGGGGTCTCATTTGGGGGGGTTATTTATTCTATTTAATTTTTGTCCTCGCGCTAAAAAAATTTTTCTCTTTGGTGATTTATTTATTTAATGATCGGGATTGCGGTTCCTCATGTATTGAGTTATTGATATCGCTATTTTGTATCATTTGTTATTTATCCCTAGACGAATTTTTTTTTTTACGCTTGACGGACTAATTGATATTTAGTTCCCCGGTGAGTCAATTATTTTTAGCGTCTAATTTTTAGCTCGTTCCTCACCGTGTCATTTTTTTTTTTTTGACGCGTCTTGTTCGTTCTCCGATCGAACTTTTTCCGATATTTATTAATAAACCTTAGATACTCCTCCCTCTCTGTTTATCCAGTCCGCGATAAGAATTTTTAATCGCCTAAGAATTTGCCTTTGGCTGTGGTTACTAGATTTATTTATTGTTGAAAAAGGAATAATTATTTAATTTTTCTTAGTCTGCTTTGTGAGCTAAAAAATAATTTTTTATTATTTTAAAATATTTTTTTTTACGATATGTTTACGCTTGCTTCTTGCCCATGTTATTGTTAGATGTGCGTGCGCGCTCTCTGTTCGCTTGGTTTTTCATTGTTTAGGCAGTTTCGTTGTATTCGGCCGCTCGTTTTCTTAGAGCGACTGGCTGTTTCTTTTCTTGAACTCGGATGTCGTACCGCGTGTCCTCGATATTTAAATTTTCTTTTAATTTTTGTAATTTTTGGTTTTTAAAAAATTTTTTAGACAGAAGTAAAAAACAAGCGAGAGAGGTAGCAACAGCTTCATGGCCCTCTCCTGGGATAGTGAGATGGCTTTTCAGTGGAAGGTAGACTTCCTAGCCTAAGACGTCAACGATATTTACTTTGGTTCATGAATGAAAAGTTCGTGTTTGTATATTATTTCGGCTCCTACCCAGTCGACTCTCAGGATCATGGAATCAAGCCCTACATCTATTCCAGTTTTTTCTTTTTGCGTGGTTGAAGTTGTTCAAGCGCTACGTCTTCGTGGAATCGTCCACTAACTTATCGTTGCCCTATTTCAGTTGCGGTTGCGTCTTTTTTTGAGATAAGATTTCGCTCCGGCGACCTTTGAATTAGTGTTCGTCATCGGATGTTTCAAGAGTGGATCTTCTCCTGTTATGGATATTTCACTTACGTTCTCGGTTTACCTTCATTTGAAGTGACTTTGTAAAATGCCTCGCAAGTTTTTATTATTGCAATATTACTTTTGTTTCATTTAATATAATGGACTCTCTCAGAAATCTCCCAGAGTCGTTGTTTCATTTTTGTTTTTTTTAATTTTTAATTTTATTATTATAATCTATTCTTTCTGATTAATTGAAATAATATTTTTTTTTCTTGTTTTGAATTTTTTTTTATAATTATTTTTGTTTTCTTTTTCCAGGACCTTGCTCATGTTGTCTCCTATGTTCTTCCTTCTCTCACCCCTTTTGTTATTCGTAAGATCCTGTTTTGTCCGTCTTTTCCCTTCATTTTTCCGTTACTGTTCGTTATTGTTCTGTTGTCTTTGTTCTAGTTTATCATTTTGTATCCCGTTCTTAGGCACTGTCCAGAGGAGGTCCCGGGTTTATTGCTTGTTTTGTTTTGCTTCAAGCTTTTATGTTTCCGTTTTAAATATTTTTTTTGAATTGTTATTTTTCCTTCATCATTATTAATTTTTTTTTATGTTTAAAAGAAAAGAAATTTTTTTTTTTTTTACTTCTAGTTTTTATTTTCCTGTTTTACTTTTATTCAATGGTCTTGCCTAATTGCAGCGTAGCCGTTCCTTCACGACCTTTCTGGACTTTCACCACTCTACTGGATTCTTCTAGCCTTGCTCGAGTTAACCTCTTCCATTCGACCAGTACGCTCGTCACTCGTCTTTGGCAGGTCTTTGAAAATTGAGCCCTTGGTTTACCCGTCGCCCACACGCCTTTTACTATTGCAAGATTTTCGTTTATCTCGCCCCTATTCTGAGACCATAATTAATTTATTTCTTCTTTCGATTTTATCTGTGTCCTTCTATTGTAATAAAGGAAAATATTTATTTGGAATTTTCTTTTTTCTATTTCTCATTTTTTTTTAATTCTTCGCTCAGGGGTTGTTTTGGTGGGGATTAGTAATTCGGGTGCTTATTGGGTTAATCTATTTAGTAGTGGATTTTTTCACCTTTGTTTTGACGGGCTTTACCTTACTTGTCGAATCTCTTGTAGCTTCTTCAAGTAAGTGTTATTAGTTTATCCCAGCGGTTATCTTGTGTTCTTGTTACTGATTTTTCTTAGTCAAGGGGAGGGTTTTTGTTTTTACGCTTTGCTTCGTTAGCGTTGGCAGTACGTGCGGGTAAACGCAGTTCGCCTTTACTAGCACGTTACATTAGCTAAGTTTGTATATTATTTTTATTATGCGATTATTTTTATTAATGAATTTCCGGGCTTAGCCATCCTGTCCATTTATAAAAGCCAATCGGTACATTTGTCTATTAGCCAATCAGTAAAGTTTATAGTATGGATTAGAATGGCTTTATTAACTGGTGACACACAAATTGACATCTGCTAACATTATAGTTAAATATACGGATGGTAAAGAGTTGCCTTGTGATCAAGCTTATAAAGACGCGTGCAAGGATGCTAGATTCTATGCATTCGATATTGTAATTAATGAACGGCTAGAAGCTTTACGTACGGTTTTTAATAACAAATATCTAGACCTTGAATGCAAGGTGGAAACGCTGGCCAAGAATATTAGTAATTTGGATACTAAAATTGATGGACTAAAGTCGGAGATTGAGTGCCCGTAATGAAGCTGCAAGCTGGCTTAAAAGTCTTGACCATACTATTAGAGAATTGATGAACTCCCTCAATACATCTAAGTCAAATTCGCCCATGATAGTGGATGCCATTGAACCCTTGCAAGACATCCCTTACTTAACTGGGAAGAGTCCCTCCCTCTCAATAGATAAAGTTGGGAATAACCGTAAATTAATCGAAGATCAAAATACGGAAGTTAATGACTGGATACCTCTTATAAAAAAGAAATCTAAGAAAGGCATGCGTATTGACAATATATCTAGTGAAGCAACCATCAGTGACGTAGCTGCTGTTGCCTTCCGCGGAAGAGCCAAGAGATCTGTTCAATCTAGTCCTAGAGAAGGAAACCTGGATATCCCTCCGATTATAATCCGTACTCACGGTAAACCAATTAGAGATACTCTTGAAGAAATCAAGAAGCATGTGCCCTTAGAAAGCATCACAGCCCATACTGGCAGGACTGACACCATCAAAATTAAGTGTCAAAACGAAGAAATCCATAAAAAATTAGTGTCAGGAATTAAGAGTGATAATATCTTGAAAATACAGCATCACCAGCTGAAGTCAGAAAAACTGTTAAAATATGTTATAAGGAATATTGATACAACCTATAACTTGGACGATTTCCTTGACGATCTCAAGAGAACAAATTACTTTCCAGACAATCGACAATCGAACAGTGTAGTGAAAAAACACGAGCGGTCCGGGAGCAGAGCTTCCATAGCACACTCGCCCTTAACGTAATCAAGGGAATTATACTGAGTTCGACGAGAACCCTGATGTCCCTCGAGAGTCATCCTGAGAATAGAGTCCTAACTGGTAGGACGAGGAATAAGATTGTTGATTGACGTAGAGATAGCCGTGAGCATCTGCGGCTAAGATATCCAGAAGTCGGGGAAGACAACCTTATTTATGTCATCGAAATTAATTTCCAGTACATAAAAATGAGGAACGTTTCAGACCAAAGAAAAATGAGCAATTTCAGTCAGAACTCCAGAAGTCTCTACTTAAGCGCCTCAAGGTCGCCGACCCTACGATAGTCTCAAAGATTCCACTGCAATCCTCTATACCTTCCTCATGCGTACCTATTTCTTTTCGTGGATTAATACAATTTGTGCACGAACTGTGGGAGCGTATGAAATCAATTGGCACCAGGCCGTTCCAGACTTTAGCAACACCGGAGAATTACACCATCTTCTTAAAGTGCTGCTTGTGGATAGCCGAAGCGAAAGTTGCCTATGCCCAGATGATGTGTACCAATAAACCTGTGGGCGTTTTGCCATCACAGTTCATTTTTACGGAGATGGAGCTCCGAAAAATTAAATCAATTTCTTCCGTGCTACCTTATCCGTTAGCAATCTACATTGAATCGATTGGAAATTTCTCCATCAACGACCAAAACGTCGTTCCTGTAATTGTAACATCAATGGACCATCGCACATCTGTGTTCGTAAGTCATTCGCCTCATCACCTGAAAAGCCTAATTCAACCCTACAACTACCCCGTTCGAACAGACAGCGTGGAATATGGAATTATTCAAGGATTACAGTTCCATGAATTTGAATGGACTATGGGGCACCTACTTGGCCCCGTCAATGAAGATGGCACCCCTGGACCAGTCATAAACATCGCTAGCATCAGCGAAGACGCTCGTGCAACGTGGGGCAGTTTACCATCTCCAGATGATATGGAAGTATTTCTAAAAATTATCTCATCAATGCAATCCAAGAAGTCCTTTAACATTCAGGTCGATATCTCCTCAGGTATTGGGTCCGGCATCCAGGTGATCAGATTCCCCGATTTCTATCAACCGATGGAAGACGACACCATGTATTACATGAACGCAGTTCCTTCTACCTTCGAGGAGAAATTGGCTCCAGCATTACTTTTAGGATTTGAAAATGGGGCGAGAAAGTTTTCTCGTTTCTGTTCTTCATATGATGAATGCCTGAAGCATGGTACTGCTTCACAGTTCGAGGCTCGACATGCAGTACCTTATGGTCGAACTTAATGGATTAGCGCGCTTATCTTTCCGGTATATAAATATAGATTGCCACTCATATATTATTGATATGCCGCTGATCTTGGCACTATTTCAAAACAGTGAGCTTAATAGGACATTTAAAGAAGTCACTCGGATTGGTCAACTGGCGGTGCTCGTTGAGCTGTTTAGGGGCAATAAGAAACCTCTTCAATGTTAAAATTACCTCAGATTTGGACACGTTTCCATGGGTTGTATTGAGCTGCCCCTTGCAATCAGTGTGCAGGAGACCATCAGTCCAGGGACTGCAAAAATGTAAAGGGACAGGATCCACCTAAATATATTCGCTGTGAAGGACAGCACACGTCAAGTTTCTCTGGATGTCCTAAATATCCCAAATCAGTGAGCAGAGTGCGCGGTGCTAAGACTATTGAAGGGAGATCCCTTCGGTGGTTTCAAAAACTGTTGACAAAAGTTTCAACCCGTCTGATTTGCGAGCTATGAACACGAAAATAGGCGCGATGCTCAGATTATATGAGGAAATCGGAAAATCTATTCCGCATATTGTTAAATCCTTCTCTAAAGTTTAATCATCTTATCTTATCTGGTACAGAGGGTAGATTATCGCAAGCGATAATCTGCGGCACCTACTCCTACGAGGGAGTTTTGCGCCATCCCATTTATAACGACTGCTACGAGATGACAGTAGCAGTCGGGACCGACGGCTTAACGTGCCCTCCGAAGCACGGGGGGTTTCATGATGGAAAAGCTGCTGGGGATAAACGAACCAGAGGTTGTCACCAACTGCTGGAACACCAGCTATGGTCAATCGGCAAATGGGTCAGACCAAAGTCCCCCAACAGCCGCGCCCCAAATAGCTGTCCCGCCAGCGGTGGCCCTCAAGCCCAGGCCGTCACCCAACCAGCAGCTGGCCGCGCCTGAAGTTGCTGAACTCCATCGATTGGCAAGCCAACCGACGAGACAACCAGGCCACGGCCACCCCCAAGTTTAATCATGGCTAGCAGCAGCTTCGAAGTAATCAATCAAGGAAGACTTAGGTGTACCATCTGGAATGCCAGAGGCATTTCACGTAGGCGAGAGGAGTTCTTCGACTTCCTATCGAGAAACAAAATTGATATTGCCTTTGTCTGCGAAACGCACCTCAAGTCGGAACGGCAATTCCAGCTGCCTGGATACATGGTTATCGTAAAGATAGACTCCCAAAGAACCCCTTTCATGGTGTTTCTGGTGGAGCAGCTGTTATGGTCAAAGAGGCTATTAAGCATGTTGAAGTCATTACTCGGAACTATATAGGAATGGAGGCGGTCTCTATTCTCATCAAGGACCTCACGATTGGCTGGGTTAAGTTTGTTGCGCAGTATAACTCTCTGGGGCATGCCATTGATCCCTGTGATCTCGACGAGTTGCTCTCTGGTAATTTTCCTGTTGTTTTTGCAGGCGATCTAAACGCGAAACACCCTAACTGGAATTCCAGACGCATTAACCACAATGGTGCTATTTTATATGGTTACATCCAGAACCAGCTGGACACTGTCGCTATCGGTCCAATCAAACGTGCATATTATTGTGATCATTCGCCCACGAGCGATGTCCTGGATATTGCTATTCTCAAGGGTCTCTTCAAACCGTTCAATATATTCACTGTGGACGATTTAACATCAGACCATCTTCCATTTGCCCTTAACTTCGATGGCTTAAATATGGACATCCTGAATCGGCTTCCTATAAGGCGGGATTGGAAACTCTTTCGTGACCTTCTTAAAACTAGCAACGGCTACACAGCGACTGCCTCCAACACCAAAGAAATCAATGATAGAGTCAAAGACATTACCAGTAATATCAACAATGCGATGTCTGCTAGTGCTTGCCCTATAAACCCTAAATATCCTGACCACCTCGATCTTCCTCCAAGTATTAGGCAAATTATTGCAGAGAGGAATGCCTTCCGAAGACTTTGGCAGCGTACACGTAATCCCATCTTTAAGAGAAAGTATAATAGGCTTTCTAGGAGGGTCCACGAAAAAGTAAGAGAGCTACGAGTGCAAAAATGGACTAGCAAATTGAAGAATCTCTCAACTCATGGCAACTCGCTCTGGACTATGATTAGAGCTCTTAAAAGTAAGAAAACGAAATTCCCACCCCTGTTTTCTCCTGATGGTACTACTCTTGCTACTACAGACCAAGATAAAGCTCAATTAATTGCTGAGTCACTTAGCAATCAATTTATCACCCCAATTCCAGATACTCCGGACGGAGAGCATGCAATCAGCGAGGTTCGTGATGTGTGTTCCAATTTTTATGAGGGTCGGCGTGTTCCTATAGAGCGATCAATCTACCCGATGGAAATTGTGGAAATCATCAAGAAACTCAAGAATAAGAAAGCCCCTGGAATGGATGCCATCACAAATAATGCACTTAAAAATCTACCTTCCAACCTGATTCTTGACATCGTTACACTAATTAATGACTGCTGGAAACACGGATATTTACCTACTGGCTGGAAGGAATCAATTATCCTAAGCATTCCTAAACCAGGTCTTAACCCTTCATTGCCTGCAAATTACAGGCCCATCAGCCTTTTAACAACTATGTCTAAGGTTCTAGAACGGACAATTCTTAAAAGGTTCAATGAATTCTGCTCTGCCAATGAATGATCTTATTCGTGATGAGCAGTTTAGATTCCGTACGGTCCACTCCTGCCAAATGTAAATATGGCGGCTTGCTGTCGACGCAAAAAACTCTCTTAACAAGTCTCTATATGGTGGCATTATCATCCTAGACATTTGCAAGGCCTTCGATCAAGTTTGGCATGATGGTGTCATTTATAAAATGATAGACTTTGGATTTCCAGATGACCTTATCATGCTGGTCCGCTCATTCCTCTCAGACAGGTCTTTTCGAGCTAAAATTGGTGATTCCTTCATCATGTGTGGTTAAAGCCGGTGTCCCACAGGGGTCAGTTCTGGGACCAGCCTTGTTCAATTTTTTTATCCAGGACTTTCCAAAACCCGACAAGTGTAAACTGTATTTCTACGCCGATGATGCGGCCATCTTAACCTTTGCCCGTATTCCTGCCCATGTCATCTCTCGCTTGCAGGATGCGCTGCATCTTTACGAAAAATGGTTTAACAGATGGAGGCTGAAGTTAAATGTGGGCAAATGCAAGACTATGTTCTTCACAAACAAACATAGAAACCCTCCAGGTTTGCTTACCCTGTACGGAAATAAGCTCGACTGTATCAAAAATCGATCATTTTACTTTTTTTTAACATTCCCATTACTAAATAGTAATACAAAAAACTTAAAATACACAACAACTGTTCTGCAGAACTAATTTCTAAGAATAAAAGAATCATCACAGTGTAAGAAAACAACTATACAATTGCAAACTAATAATCCACAGATTAACAAGCATTTGGCATCATAACCAAATAATAAACAAGGTCAAAGGATAACAAAATTTCTATATTGGACATCATAGTCACAACACTATCCTGACCTTACAATGAAAAATAACAGACATAAAGTCTTATAGAAACAACAATATATGTGTTTCAAACACTAATAAGATATACTGCACAAGGCAGAAAGAATAGTGGGGACTAGGGAACTGATTACAGCCCCATGAAATCTGAGATAACTCAACCTGCCCCAATAACAAGAAAGAAAATTCAATTCTTTCAGTCCAAAATAGACTTCAATCAAACCAACTAATGAAAGCAGTTATCAAATGTAGATAACAACGTTCATAGAAGAAAAATTTAAATTAAACTTGTGCCCTGCGCCGAAGAACCTCAACGGCCAGAGACCTGAGAAATGACCTGCAGATGTCAACTGGGATAGCTGTTTCAGATCAAACAATCCGGAACAGATTACGTGAAGTTGGCTTGAGGACCAGACGACCAAATCGAGTGCCTAGGCTAACCCGCCAGCACATACAGGCGCGCCTAGAGTTTGCACATCAACATGTCACCTAGCAGGTTCGCCACTGGTGTTCTGTTCTCTTCACAGACGAGTCAAGATCCGCCTGACCCGCTGTGATGGCCGTCTACGTGTCTGGAGACGACGTGGTAAACGAAACACCGAGGCAACAATTTGTGAGATTGACCGAATGGGATGTTGTTCCATTATGGTTTGGGCTGGCATCTCAATAGACCATCGAACGGATCTTGGGGTCGTCCGAGGGCGAATGACCGCTGACGTTTACATTCGTGACATTCTGGAAGAACATGTGATTGTTGCTGCACATGGTGTGGGGCCGGGATTCCTTCTGATGCAGGATAATGCTCGTCCACACACTGCAGCTGTCACTCAAGACTTTCTACGGATGCATGGCATTCTGACCATGAGGTGGCCTGCAATGAGTCCAGCCCTAAATCCCCTTGAACATCTTTGGGACATGCTTGACAGCGAATTCGACACTGCCCTGCAGTTCCAGAAACATTGCAACAGCTCATCCAGGCAATTACTGAAAAATGGGATCGGCTTCCCTAAGATCACATCTGTCGACTGATACGGAGCATGCCTCGAAGGTGCATGGAGGTTATCGCAACCCATAGTAGGCATATACATTACTGAGTGGTGCAAAAGCTGATCCCTGGAAGAAACAGGGCATTCTCCTCACAATGTCCAAAGGACATTTCACTTTGTCTTAGGCAGGGGTCCTACAGTTTCCTGTTTTTTCTTTATGTTTCTTCACCAGTTGTTTTAATAATGCATTCTATTGTTAAATAAACCGTATTTTAATGTTCACATACAGCGATTTTGTCCATATTATTCGTAGTTGCTTCTACATGCTGCTTAATAGAAGTGTTCCTTTAAATGTTTTGAACAGTGTATATAGCCCCATTCTGTCTGATAACCTCTGTCGATGGATGATCTATGTCGAGTAAGTAGAAACTTGACCTATTCAACATATATCTTGCAGTTCTGATATCGTAATTCTTAGATAAGTGTTGTGTTTTTCATTTTATCTTTTAAGTAGTGTTGGGCACTTCTTTGAAAAAAATCGATTTATCGATGCATCGATGTTTTCTATTACCATTTTCCAAAAATTGAAGGAAAAATCGATTTTAAACCGATTTTTAGGATCAATATTTTGCGAAATTTTCAATGTGAAAAATTGCTTTTAATTTGACCTTTTACATAGTAATTAAGATTAAAAAATGGAATATAAAAATGAATTATTGTAATTTGATATGAAAAAAAAATTGGTAGATTAATTCATCCATTCAAAGCAAAATAATTTTACTACCTCTATTAATTGCATAGCTTATTTAATATCAACAAATCATAGCCACATACTATCTGAATACTATCACATTATTTATGAATTTTGGAAATATATTTGCTTTCTTACATTTGGAGAGAAACCAAATGTTCGCTTTAACTAACCCCAGAGGGCCACTAAAAACCAAACTAAATAGTGATGGTACCCATGCCCATAGTAAGCTGCCTTCCGAATTTCAACCTTCTACCTCAAAAAATGCAGAAATTATGAAGGGGACGAACGAACGGACGGACAAACGGATATTGTGAAACCAATAAGTAGCTTTATTTATAAGCTTTTTATAACTTTGCTGTGTTAGTTTGTTTAGGTCAAATCTTGTAATCAATATTAAACCAACTTTCCGACAAGCTAGGGAGCTGCAATTTGACACACTTATGCAGAATCGATGACAATTTATGATAAAGAAAAAAATTTTCAAATCGGTTCATTGGTTCGTGTTCTGATGGTACTAACTCATTACTACGAATTGATTGTTGTAACAATTGGACATTTCGTTATGGCGAGAGGTAAATGTATCTATTGTTTATTGTTGCAAAATTAAGCTGTATTGTTGCCACTAAATAAAACATTATAAAAGCTTGGTTTGATAAAACCTTTTTCCTCTTAACTTGTTTTTCATTTAAATGTAACCATATTAACACATATTATTTCATTTATAAATAAATTGAATTAATTAATTTATAAATTAATAAATTTTTATATCAATATTTACTTAAAATTTCTCTAAAATGATAATATTTTCATTCAAATAATTCTGATAAATTTTTTTCTAATAAATAGCTCCGTATGAAATCAAGTTCAAGTATAGTAATCCAAAGAAATGCTTTTTGTGTGAGCGTGTTTATATCTGTATTAAAAAATATATCCAAGAAGCTTACTTTGTAAGAAACCTTTTTTTTTACATGAGTGCGAAACAAGCGTCGTAATCCCGAATTTATAATTTATGAATATCGTAATGTATAAATTTATAAATGTCGCAAGTGCAAAACGTCATAAGTTGAAGCGTAGTACGTGCGAGACCTATTGTACAAGAAAAACTATGGAAACTAAGCGACATTAAGGACATGGTCATGATTCCTTTTGGACATTAGCCTAATCTGCCTGCTGCATATGGGAAAAATGGAAATTTTTAAAATTCTAAATAAGCTCTACTATGATTACCACAAAATATACACTGATGGCTCCTTTGATAAAAATTAAAATACAAGCGGCATCGGGATATGCACTGCTTTGCAATGAAATTGCCCCACCCACAAGAAGTTATCCGAATGAGCCAAAAGTAGGTATACAGCAAGAGATACATCTGAACACACCTTTGTTACGTTATGGAGCCAAGACGTGTACTCGTTTGTACAAGGTGTCCCAACGGAAAGAGGCATCAGTAAGTTGTGCCACCACCTCTAGCGGCGATGCATTGTTCCAGCCGAGGTGTAGGTGATCATACAGGTAGCAAATGTCATCGTGGGGTACGTCTGCCCAGGCCTGGTGAACCTGCTATGGCAGTTGATGGAGATTGCGGGGTGATCGTAAACAACGTTCCACCATGTCCCACACGTGCTCAATTGGCGATGCGTCTGGGGACCTCGCGGGCCATGGCAGGAGTTGACATCAAACAGATATGCCATGCTCATGTTTACTGTGTGCAGTCTGGCGTTATCCTGCTGAAAGACTGCGCCGGGTATGGTGTGCAGAAACGGCAGTAATACGGGCTGCAGAATCTCTGTGACGTACCATGCTGCTGTCAGGGTGCCTTAAATAGTGACTAAAGGCGTTCTGGTATCATAGCCGATGGCGCCCCAGACCATGATCCCGGGTGTTGGTCCACGATGGCGATACTGGATGCATTGTTCATTGGCACGTTCCAATGGTCTGCACCACACACGTCCTTGTCTGTCGACGGTGTCCAAACAAAAGCGGAATTCGTCGCTGTAGACCACAGGGCGCCATTCCATTCGCCAGCCCACTCGTTCACGACACCATGGACGCCTGGAAGCCATTGTCGCAGCGTGTAACCGGCGTGCTATTGTCGCTATTGACACTGGAGCAGTACCGGATGACGGCGCAAGGTGAGCAATAGTGATTTTGTCGCGCAGATGCCGCAAGGTGATGGTTCTGTCCGCTAGCGCTGTTCGCAGTATCTGCCTATCGGTACGAGCTGACGTGCTTCTCCGGGCCCCAGAGCCTGGTCTTCTAGCATGTGTGTCTTCCTCTCGCCATTGCCTCCAACATCGGCCTACCGTTTGCAATTTGTATTTTAAAGATACATGCGACCGTTCCGGTTAGTTTTGGTTCTATACGATTTTCTTTGTTCTAATAAAAATCTTATTATATCTAAATTTCAATTCACTTGTGACCATCCAGCCTCGCAGAGGCCAATAATCCGACCTCGTTCAAAGTCCGTTAATTGCGTGAACAGTTGTCGTTGTCCTCGTCGCGGCATTGAGACCGTTATGCGGATTGCAGTACTGTACGTTCACGAGGCAGTTTTTTCCTCCCTACTGCATGGAACGTCTCGCACAGGTGTCAACTGATGAGCCTATACAGTTTCCCGGACACCCTGTATTAAGCCAAATGGTCATGTCTCGCGAGCCTGCATCTAATCGTTTACTAGTCGGAGGTAGACGAACCCCCCCCCCCCCCCACTAAATATGGATAACTCCTTGTTGGTGGGGCAATTTCATTGCAAAGCAGTGTATTCAAGATTGTTTTTTATAAAGTCTGAAAAATAAAACTGTCATTTAATGCTTACTATATGAAGTACTAGTAATTCATAAAGCCCTAGTTAGGATGCGAAAATAAACATACCGGCTAATTGGAAACTAGCGGTGAAATCAGCTTTAATGCTGGAGAATACCTACTATGAAGCCTCTTGAGGAGTGATGTCATTGCATTTTCGTACGTCCGCCAAGTTGTGCATTACTGCTGTCATGTGTTTAATAGATGCCACACCGCCTCCGAATTACCTTAAAAGGTAAATTCGGAAATTTGTCGTGCAGTCAAATTTTTTACTTTCTGTGGCTGATATTTTGCTTGGGGTGCATCCAAACCGATGGTTCGTCAGTGACTGCGAGAGCAAGTGAAGCGGCAGAGAATTAGGAGAATTTCGTGAGCGAATTGATGTCCACTGTAGTCTTTTCAAGCTGCAGCCATGAAATTGGAGGATTCGGCAAAACAGTGCAAGTGAATGACATTGTTATTATCAAATATGAGAGAAGCAGAGTGTTAAAATATACTAAGTGGGTCGTTGGCGGGATTTGTGTGGAAGAACGAATGTTTCATTATGCCTGCAGAGAAGCGGAACGAAGAGACTGAACTGGGTCGCCATAATTTTCATTAAGTCCGATTCTACAGTTTTAACAGATAAGTGGAGAGGGTATCTGCACCTGTGGAGGTGCATTTACCTTTCCACACATTGAATCACAGCAGGAAATTTGTGAATACCGAAACAGGACACAACCAACAAAAAGGAGAGGACGCGGAGAGTAAATAAAAAAAATTGCCAAAGCACCTCAATTGTATCTGTACGCTTTTATGTATCGGAAAAAAATTAATTTTCCTACTCTCATGCCCGATGAAAGATTAAAATTTTGGTCATCCACATTTTGAAAGTGTATCCTGGGTATGGAAGAATGCCGAAATTGTAACAATCGGAGATATTACCAACAGCTCCGCATTATGGACAAGAAAAATACGTTGAGGAAAACTGAGGCTCAACTGGTTTTGTTCTAAGAAATTTAAAAATTAAAGGAGCCTTTAAGGCAAAATTAAAATAATGGTGTAACAAGAAATTATTTAAATTTCGGCCATGATAAAATTTCAAATTATTTAAATTTCTTTCAGTTTTAGATTTATCGTGCTGTAGTTTGAAGCCTTATGCCCCAGTGACTCATGGGCCTCCCATAACGGACATGTTCATGAAGAGGTGCAGATTAAAGAATCTCCTAGTGGTTGGTAGCAGAGCCATTAGTATCGATGGAGGCTTAAAGCAATCGATGGGGGCAAGGAAACAATGGAAAAAATTGTACGTACCTATTTTCTTGTTGCACGAAAAATTTGGCGAGTTGCATTTTTCAGAGAAAAAGGCGACAGAGTGTTATGGGTACTCTTGTATCAGTTTTGAAAAGATAAGTCCTCGACTAGAAGGATGGATGGCTGTTTCAAAATTTGTACCTGGAGCAAATCGTAACCTTGAAGTTTATCAATATAGGAAGTGGAGTGAGGCAAGGATATGGTCTTAACTAACGCTTTTTAACATCTTGCCTAGAAGAAATTCTCAACAATGATTGTAGAGAAGAGTTCCGGTTTAACATGGGAGAAAGGAACATCCAGTGCATTCCATTTGCAGATGATGTCCCCGTTCTAGCAGAACAGGTAACTGAGCTTCACCATGTGCTTGGGTCTCTGAATGCTTCCTTAGAAGGAAGCTGCATTCATATTAATGTCAGGAAAGCAAAGAGAAGAAAATTTGCTAGAAGCGTCGGACGATGAAATTAAGTTTGAATGGGTAGTTGCTGGAACAAGTTCGAATCTTCAGATGCTTAAGAAGCATTGTCAATGATGATTGTGAATTCAGTAGTGAGGTTAAATGCAGATTCGCGATGGCGAAATTGGCATTTTAGAAGCGACGGAGACTGTTTTGTGGTCCTTTAAATTTGAAACTCTGATTGTCAGGTGATTAAGTTATTTGCAGAGTGCATTTTGTGAACGGAGTGAGTGATGGACGAACAAGTTTGATTTATTAAAATAAACTTTAAATGAGTATAACTTGAATTTGAAGAAATATAAGAAACATGAATTGTAAAATTCGTAAATATTAAAGTTCACAATTAATCAATATTTGTGTCTTCGGAAAGTTTTTATAAAGGTTTGTCGACTGAAGGAGATTTTCCAATAAAAAATAAAACACAAATTAATTAGATGGATCTATTTATTTAGTGGAGTTTTTAAATTTAGTAGGCGGTATAAAAAGCTAAAAGCTAAGCGCGGAAAATCACCCGGGAGCCCAAGGAAAATATTGGCCAATGATAAGCTTTCACTAGCTTCACGAAGACAATCCTCCCCGTGCACATTCGATTATCCGCATTGCTTTCCTTTACTATTTCCGTCACTGAAAATCGTTTCCGAATCGTCTCCAACTTCTCTCTGGATACGGTCGGAGGGTTAAGACGTTGAGAAACCGATGTTTCCTGACCTAATGCCAAGTCGTCAGAATCACGTGTTTCGAGATTTCCTCGATTCTGGTGCTTTGTTTTGTGCGGAGTGTAGGTTTTTGTAATTCCGAAACGTGGACGTTTAAAAAAACTGACGAAAAGAAGACGGAAGCATTTGAAATGTGGGATTGGAATAGAATCTCACGGATAAAGTGGCTTGACAGAGTTAAACATGTGGATCTTTTTGGAAGCATAGAGAATTCACGGATTTCATTCTCTCCTGTGATTGGTTCTCTTATACGTCATCAAAATAAGATGGCGGTTCCAGGTGGGATCGGGTGTAACGTTCGATGTGTGATCTCTGGAAACTTGACTCGTTTAGAGATATCGTTGGCTGGTCTCGATCGTAAATATACATTTTTTATGAGCGGTCTAGCATAGTATATCATTTCATGGGTTATGAAATAATACTGCTGCTAATAGGAAGCTCTTGACGCTTTCGTGAAGGTTGCTTCTCGAAACGATTTCAAGTGGATTATATTTTTTAAGCTTGCCTATACACTGTGCTGTATTACAAGTAATTTTATTAAAATATAAAATAATGAGTTTTATTGCACCTTTTTTTTTTTTACTTACGCCGTTTTTTTTATTTACTTACGTTTCACTGTTTTTCTACACTCTCATGCACACTTGCACAGTGCACATTCAAAATTGAAGATGGTGTTGAATTGTTGTGTGCCACAATGCATCAATAAACAAGGTCATAACAAAGTTGGAATTTATAGATTTCCTATAAATTTACAACTGCGACGTGAATGGATTGTTAAGATTCAAACTTACAAAGAAGTTTCGATGCATATGAGTGTTTGCTCTGATCACTTTACAGAAAATGATTATGTTTCGTTATCTTGTGAGTATGAAACACTTTTGTTATTACATTTTTTGAATGAAAAGAGATAATATAAAATTTATACTTATTAGGATATATGTATGAGAGAAAAAACTAAAGGAGAGATGCCATTCCATCTCGAAACCTGCCTATAAAATCTCACCATAAATCTCCTGACAAACAAACAGTCGAAGCTCGTTCATGTCTTGTAAATCGAAGAAATCATACGAAATGTCTAGTTGATTTGGAGGAAGCATTCGCACATGGAGTACCACCAACGGCAGCCATCTTGAATGAAGGCGGAGCTACTCAGTTAGGGGCGGAGCTTATGAAATCGGTCAATTAAGAATCGAACCGTTGGATTGTTTGAAATCAAGTGGTTCGTGCATCAACTTGAAGAAACTTACACAGGGTTGGGATGCATGGATAAAGAGGTTTTGAGTCTGGGGCCTGTCAAAGGACACTCACTCTTGATAATGATATTTAAGTTTCACTAATAATAACATTAAAAATTATTTAAAAAGATAACATTGCGATAAAAAAAAGCTTTTAGGCCCGCTCCACACTTTTAGATCGTACCCTCCCAAAAAATAAAAAAACCCCGTTTTTCTCAATCCCGTTCAAAACAGTCGCTCATTTTTGGAGGCTTGTCTTTAGATGGCGCAACTATACAGCTCATAAAACTTGCAATGTTTAGACAGTGAAAATCAACATTGCGCAAGAGAAAAAATGTAAGAATAACAATAGAATTTGTTGCGCGTCAATTCGATTTGCGGTTGTGCAATTATCGAAGCTTTACCCCTTTAAAATTTACCAGAACGAAGAATTTCATCTGCAGGATAACAGCGTCCTATAATCCCTCATTTGCAGTGCTTCTCGGCTAGATCGAGCTGAGCTAGCTTTTTCGTGCTAGTTCAACTCAGGTTGGTTCACGAAGCTAAAATTAGCCTCACCAGAGTAACTCAGTAATGGCGTCTCGTTTTAATAGCATTTCAAGAAATCCACTCGTTATGATTAGGTCAATAGGGATGTTATCCAAGGTTCGAGCTTAGGCCCTTTGCTATTTCCTGATGCCTCCTCTTATATGTACAAATGTAATTTTAACCTGGAAATTAAAAGTTATGTAGTGTCACGAGAGAAAGACCTGACGTCGTGGACATTCGGGAATTCTTACGTCGGTGAAAGGATGGGCCGACATCAGGTGAAAGGAGGAAGAGAGTGATCACGTGAGTTGAGGGAGGAAGAGAAGTTTTCAGCTACGAGCGGATGGATTTTGGAAAGCAGAGAGTAAAAGTTCCATAAGTGTGGGCTAATCTGAAAATGCCCGTACTGGAGAGAATGATTTGCAAAAGAGGAAGTGGTGAGCCGAAGGTGAGCAAGGGGAGAATTCGCTACTGAGCAAGGGAGAATGAACGAGGAGCAGAGACGGACGCCATCAGCGATTGGCGTTATCGAATACGCTTTGCACAACGAGCGAAGTTTCGACGTCGAGCTACGTGAAACCGGAGACGCTCCCCAGCAAGGCAACTCCCTCCCGCTATTTAATGGTAAGCCTGTTTTCCAATAAAGGAACTTTTTCTGGCAAATTATACGTTAAAAATTATCGACGATAGCAGTCACCTGGAGCAGTGAAGTGCATTACTGCCGACAGGCAATTCCACGAGAAAGGGGAATCAGGAGCAATGAGTGCGACGCAGCTTCGGCGTGGATCGTATGATATTATATCGAGAAATAAGCACAAGATATGCAGCAAGGTTATCCGTAATAAACTGTAAGTATTTATTTGAGCTAGATAAACTATATTGAAACGCTTTCCCTGAATTGAGCTGTGGTTCGTTAAGCTCAAATCATATATATGGCGTATTCCCTTTTTCCTTGAATGAATACTGGCAGAGAGGAGATGGCGGAATCGTCCTGAAAAAAACCGTCTGAGCCGTGGCAGACTTCGGCGTTTGTTTGTGTTATACGAGAGGCCAATGGGTTTCAGCCAGTACTCGAGTGCGACGAGCATTTGGAATCGGCAAATTCTTTTATCCCATCATACAGGTATTTTGACTTCTGGAAACTGAGAGCGAACATCAACTGAGTGCCCATAGAGTGGTAATGATATTTAAAATACTTCTGTGTTCGTTCTTCATATCAACAGTCATCTTTATTGTGTGTACGTGTTTGTCCATGTTGATGTTCGACAGTGCCTATAATTCAATATATATGCAATTATTTTACTACACATAAGTTATATACTTCTTCTTCTTAATAAGTTATATACATCTCCTTTCGGAGGTCGGCCAACAATTGATACTGGCGTATTAAGAATAGTACTGCGGTGGTTTTCCGTTGCCTTCCGCATGATTAATAAGGGACAAAGACAACATCTATACCACAGGGGGATTCGAACCCGCGACCTGAGGATCTCGAGAAACACTGGAGCCTGCGCCCCAGCCCTCTCGGACACCGGGGCCGGCGAGTTATACACGGTATAAATAAAGTGTTGTGTGGAGCCTTTAAAATTATATGGCTTGCCTCATGTTCTTAATGCGTGCCTCCAAGTGCTGGTGCTATAGGCGTTTCTCGTTATTTGATTATGCTGCAAGTTAACTTCTCATTGGAGCCGAACCTCTGCCCTTCCAAGTACTCTTTCAATGTCCAAAAAGGTGATAGTCGCATGGGATAGTCGCCATACGGATTCTATGGATTATTTGGTAAGATTTCCCATTTGAATTCCATCAGTGTGTCCATACACAATTTGGCCGTGTGTAGTCTAGCATTGTCTTCCAGAAAACAAACACCACTGGTAAGGAGCGCTGGTCGCTTTTTCCTTAGTACCGGCCTCAGTAAGTCCTCAATATGTCACAGTAATAGGGTGCATTTATGGTTCGACGTTCTTCCACAAAATCGACACGAACGATAACCTTAACGGCCCAGAATACAGTCGCCACCACTTTCCTTGCCGACGGTGTCATCTTGAATTTCTTGGGTTATTGTGAATCAGTGTGTCACCCCTCCATGTTCGAACGGTTGATTTCAGGAATATGATGATGAATCCATGTCTCGTCGGTGATCACAACACGCCTTAAGGCCCAGACACATCAAGTCTCAAGCGACAAGTCTTTTAAGAACTAGTCGGATGACTCATGCGAACGTTATGCGTGACTCTGAGCTCCTCCGACTTTCTTCCGCTTAAAACAAACGAACAACCAATCACATTCTTCGCTGCTACGACTTTCATCATTTGCTTTCGAGTTTTGATAAAAACAAATTAAAAATGGAGGCCTATTCAGTCGAAGCGAGAGCTGAACATGAACTGGCCGAACAACTTTCAATGAAGAGTTAATTATAGAAGTGCAGAAATATTCATAATATTCTCTGCTGCTTTAAAAGCAATTCTCGCCTCTCAAAATATTGGAATCCAATTTTCCATAAAATAGTAGTCAGCTTCCTTAATATAAGCACGTTCAGTCGGATGAATTCCGTGCAAGTGTGTCTAATTTTTTCGCACGCGTAGTGCGCATTTTTTGTCGGATGAAATCTCTGCGTGCATTTTCCATGAAGATGCGTTTGACGCTTTAGGAAGCTGTCACCTTCCCTGTCATATCGCTGCAACAGCATGGAACCGTTTACCACCCGGGTGGTTTTGTGATCCTTGGAAAGTTGCTTAGGGACCCATCTGGCACAGATCTTGTTGAATTTTAGCTTATCGTGGATGATGGTCTCCAAACTCCCAGTGCTGATATTCAGTATTGAAGCCAATTCTCGGACATGGATCCGCCTGATGTTCCTTATCAGCTCATTTGTTCGTGCGATGATGCCATCATTAACAGCAGTTGCTGGCCTTGCCTTATGAGGTTTATTGCCGGTGGATTCTCGCTCTCTTTCAAACTTTTGGCACCAAGCAAAGACCATGATCGAGACAAACATGCTCGGTGAACTGTCCTTGAAGTCTCTGATGAATTTCAGATGCTTTCACACCTTCGTATGAAGAAACTTGATGATAACTCGTTGTTCCACTTTGGTCGACACATTGCTGTCCACTATTTTTTTTAAACAAACAATCGGTTGTCATAGTAACCGGATAAATGGTGCGGCGTTTGCATGACAGGCGGTAGTTGCCATCCCAATGCTTAGATATTTACAACAATGAAATTTACAAAAAATAAAGTCCAGGTCAAATTTGAACGCCACTCGTAAGTAGGATTGAAAGCATCACGAAGTGAAATTGGATTGGTACGAAATTTTAAAATACTGTCACATGACGATCTGACTTAAATGTCACAACAGAGTAAAAGGAGGAGGACGTCTCGGCGGATGCTGATGAAACTAGTATGGTTCTGGGTATTCAACTAGAGTACTTTTTTCTGCATTGAAGATGTCTCATTCCCACAGGAAAATTCCAAAATGGCGTGGTGGAGTGGCAGATAAACTTACCAACAGATGTCCTGAGAGTTTTTAAATTCGCGCAGCAGTCGTTAAACTTGCCAATATATGTCGCCAGTTAAGAGATATGCTTCTAAATACGACTTCCAGAAAGAGCTGAAATATTTCTTAGGACTCCAGAAATGCTACGAGACTGAGCCACAAACAAATGAAGTACGAGGTGCGTTCAAGTTCTAAAGTCTCAAAATTTTTCCTGACAAAATACTTAACCCAGAAAGTTATAATTACTGTTACTTCTCGACCTAATCACTGTAAAGTGGAAAACTTTTTTCACAACGGAGGCGCCATGATTCCATGGCCACTGAAAACTCTTCTCTAGGGGTATGCTTTGCCCACTGGTAAAAAGCCACGGAGAGTGTCTTTCATGATTGGAAAAAGCCAGAAATCTCTGGGAATGAGGTCTGCTGAGTATGGAGCATGGGAAACCGCCCCAAACGGCATGACGAGAAATTCAAATAAACCGAACCTGGTTTTGAATGCCGTTAAGGGTACGTGTTCAAGATTCATCCGAACTTGGTGATAGGCGTCCATGTAAAAAAAACTGCGCATTGGTTAGCTTGTCACTCAGGCAGTCTATGCGTGGGACGTTATAGCGGTTGTCCTTGGTAATTTGATTTAGTTTACGAAAGTCTATGCACATTCTCAGGCCGCCATCTTTTTTGGCGACAAATAGAACTGGTGACGCGAAGCTGGAAGTAGAAATACGAATAATTTTTTATCGAGTAACTTACGTAATGTTCTTTCGACTTCAGCTTCCTCGTCTTGAGAAAGTTTAAACAGTGGGGCGTTGACCGGACTGGTCCGAGAAGTGAGCTCCAGTGAATGTTGTGCTTGTCTCCTGGGCGGCAGACCTGCGAGCAATTCATCAGGGAACAATTATTTAAATTTAGCAATTAATGGTTTGAAATGAGGGTGGATACCCTGAACGACATTATTAAAATTATTATAAGTTGGATTATCTTGCCTTTTTAAGAATACGGCGAATGTAGGAACCTCGGGCTGTTTAGTCACGACGTTTAGAAATTCTATCGCTGACATTTCGTCCACTTCGTCCTCTTTCTTGACCCATTTGGTGAGATGTATGAGTTTGCCTTTCTTTTGTACTGAGCATGTACAGGAGGTCCAATGGTTACTCCTCTTGCATCCAGGGCAGATCAAGTACCGCTTCGTAACTTCGAATTGTTAAGACATTAAAACCTGCAGTGGTCGAGTAACGCCCACTGGACACCTTTAACCCTTCATCTTTGTCCATTAATCAAGGAGGCTCGCCTTCTGTAGGTCGACTTGAAAAGCGGGATTTTATTCTTTTGTAGGAAGGCTTCGTCTAGAAAATTTTCTTCGGCGCCGGTATCGAATAATATCTTGGCGTCGATCCCCGCTACTTTGCGCCGAACAATTACTAACCTCCACGGCCTGCCCAGGTCGACAAAATTTGCTTGAGGGGCTTGCTTAATTTTGGCAGCTTTTAATTACAATCTTTTTTTCATGTGTCCTTCCAAACCACAACGGTAGCAAACGATTTTCCTCTTCCGTGACGGGTTTCTCTTTGTGGCGACCGCGTCCAGTTCCATTGGCACTTCATCGGCGGGAAACTGGATTCTGGATCCTGAGCTTGATTCCATTGTTCGAGATAATTAATGGCTTCGAATACGGTCGCAAATTTCTTCACTCTTAACGTCACCTTGAAGTGGGGCGGCAGCCCCTTGATGAGCTACAGCAGCTTGTCGAATTCAGGTGCCTGCTGTATGCCTCCTAGAAGTTTTTGGAACTGTAACAAATATACCGGCAGATCGCCCTTTTTCATCTTGAGATTTACAAATATCTCGCCTTAGCGTAAACTGGGTTTGCTTTTTGGTATTGGTTAAGAGGAACTGCTCTTCGAACCGTTTCCATACCATTTCTGGCTGCTGAATCATCAAGTCGGCCGGCCATTGTAATGCGTCTCCTTTCATGGCACCGGGCAGTAATCTCACACAACTATCCAAGGCGAGGTTCTTGCACTTCACTACGATTTTGAAGGTTTTCAAGGAGTTTTCAGGATCTTCGTCCTTCTTTCCCTCGAAGGTTGGGAACGGCATATTTTCAAGAGCTTTCAAATTCATACTGGCAAAGTTTTTACCTATTACTCCCAATGAAGATTTCTACTTCTCTAATTCTTCTTGATTCTAACACCTTATCTAGCATCTCCCCCTTTCCTTCTTGAGGCGACTGTCTTTGAAGTGGCTTCACAGAAATCTTAGTAGATCGGTCCTGAGATGGTTTCAATATATGAAAAAGAAAGATGAAAACAAAAATGCATTTTAGCAAAGTTTCTTCTTTAGTGGAAGCAATAGTATTCTGTGGCATTGCACCGCTTGCGTACCAAGCACCTCCCCCTCTCTTTAACGACTTTAAATGCGTTAATTAAACGTAGACTTAAATAAAGATAAATGATGCACTAGGAGAGAAAGGAGGAGGACGGAAACGTTCTTTTAGATTTAAGAGGAAAGTTGAATTCCTTTTCCAATTCAAAAAATTTGCATTACAAATTTATAAGTTCATGAATATCACCAGACATAAATAAATTATCCAATCCGGTCGTTATTGTCGAATTACAGCTTCAAGAACATCAATGGTCCGAGTGACGAAGGCGGGCGAGAAACAAGGGCTGGTGGGCCTCTAATGGTCGCTTGCGTCCACTGACGGGTCAGTTGCCCGATTGATGTGGCTACCGTATCGTCGGGAAACGGCGACCTAATCGGGTTTCGAATGGCGCTCCGGAACACTGGATTATGGAAAAAGAAATCAATGTCAATTCAGTCCCAAGGGTTGTTCTGCGATTAAAACGAGGAAATGAAATTCTTTATATTTTAATTAAATTGTGAAAGCCTAAGTTAATATGCAATAATGGTAGAAGGAGTCTTAACAACTGGCTACTTAATAAAGAGCTAATTGGCTTAACTAAATCCTTAGTCTTTAAAGAGGATATAAAATTGTACTGCGACACGATGCTAAGGCAGCCAAGCTTGGCTCGCGTTGAGAGCTCTCTTCGCGGCGCGCGCTTGCAGTGCCTTGGTCCTCCAAAGCGAGTCGGGCTGGGCGCTCGTTGCGTGGATTGTATGGGAGAACTTGTATTCCAAGAAGGGCGTTGCTGAGCTCCTTTTTAGGCCGAGGAGATTCCTCTACCACGTCGATCGATCTTTCGCCGGTTGCCGAACTGCTCACTGTCGTCGAGTCGTCGGGCGTTCGGTGTCTCCGTCGACTCTTCCTTTGGTCGGCAGCGGGACAGGGGTCTCCGGGTCGGGATCGTGGGATCCACTCGTCACAGCGTTATGGGGTGCCGTTATCGAATCCCGTTGTGTGCAATTCGCTTCACATTCACCTCGAGAAGCATCGGGGATAACGGGTCTCTTCTCAACGCTTGTCGGGGTCTCAGTCCTGTCGTCGATCTCTGCTTCGCTCACGGGGCATTCCTCTCCCAACGGCCGGCCAGGTGGCCGAGAGGGCTAGGGCGTAGGCTTTCTAGTTCTGGAGTCCGCCTGGTCGTGGGTTCGAATCCCACTGTGGGCATGGATGTTTGTGTTTGTCCTGGGCTGCGTACAGATATAACTGTTGTAAAAGGCGCAAAATGACCTTAGTAGTCGACGCCAAAATTTCTAATAAACCTAATAAACCAACCTCTCCCAACGAATCACTAAGAGCAGTATTATAGAAAGTCCGATTAAAGCAATGATAATGTCTTTCACTTGCCTGTGGAGTCCGCCGAGAGCATCGGTAAGAGTTCGGCCGGTCCGTCCTATTTCCTCCCGGGCTCACTATCTTCCTATCGGCGCTTAGACGCGCTAAGTCAATGTCCTCGATTCGGGCTCCGTTTCGCTGCTTTACTGGGCAGGGGATCCGAGAGAAAAACTTCTGAGAAGGCGTTGGCGACTTTCGATCTCTGAAAAGTCATCGGGACGGGTTTCTTTCTTTTTCTGCTTGCATCGGGACCAAACGCTTTCTGTCTCTCCCTTCTCCGTCTTGGCTTTTTATTTCACTTTTTAATTAGCTTTTCTTGCATATTATGCCTTCTAGCCAATATACGAGCCGATTCATCTTTTCTGCCTTCTTCGCCCGATCTATTGTTCTTTACCGGTGGCGGGTATCTGTATTTTACCTGCTTCTTTCGTCTACTTCCTTCTCTCCTTTTATTCCTCTTCCAGGTAAGATCGCCGATTTTTTTTCTTTTCGCCTTTCGTCGACGCTCGGCACTCTGACAATAAGTCATTAGGTTTAAATATTTATTACGTTTTATTCAACCTTATTTGTTTATCTTGTTGTTTCAATAAACATTTCATACTTTATTCCATCCACTGTTAACGTAGTGTTTCTTCCACTGTGCGTTACTTTAAGTTGCCCAGCATTTACACGTTACAATCTGTCTCCACAGGACTGCTGCCCCCGAAAGTTTACTTGTGCACTAAAAAATTTTGAAATTCTGACTTCGGATTCTTAAAGACGTTCAAAAAACAGAATAGGAATGTCTGCAGACCCACTCTCTATCTCTTTGTCTTCATCGATAAAATTGGGCTCAAAAATTTTAAAACTTTCACGCTTTCAGGGCCTCTATCTCCTAAACGGTTGATCAATTGAAAAAACATCAAGAATAAAACATTTCTCTATTATTGTGTACAATCTGATTATACCATTAAAAACTGGGGTTCCTATTTCAGATTTCAAAGTTACGCCCTCCCCCCAGCCCCCCTCACAAGGGGGGGGGGGTGTAATATTTTAACTAATGAATTTCCTCCGCGAAATAATTCACTTTTGATTTTGGACATTTTTTCGTACAATGCTTAGTTTCCGAGATATAGAGTTGTTTCAAGATAATTGCCTCGCCCAGTATAGAAGCTTGTCGCTCTGGGTCCATTACTAAGATTGACCAATTGAAATCGGCTTATTTAGTTTTGATAGATGCCTTCACCAGGATTGATATAGATTTGCCCAGTTAAAGCTGAATAAATAAGCAGTTGTAAAATTTATATATGATAGCCTTATATCTTTTGGAAATCAAAGCAATTACTCCAGGACAACACATGCTATTTCAGAGGGATAAATACAAAATCTAGGGGATATGTAGCGTACTCTATTCATCAAAAACAAGTCTTCTTGCAGACCTACTGAATGCTTCTTGCAGTCCGATAAGAAAAATGAATATTATGCTTGTTATACGATGTTCAAGAAAGATGGAAAACCATTAAAAAGCTGCTGTTTACTTTAAAGGAGACAATTTTTTCATCGGGGAAATTGACGTTAGCAATCGATTATCTTGGTTGAGGAAATGGGGAAACTCTAAAACATCCTAAAGAAGAAATGGTATAAAAAGCATATCGCAACCATTATCTGACTTATGAAAAAAAATACGAGACGCTATAATACGGAATATGTCGTGTGTGAATGGGTACTGGTTAAAAATGGAATGTTGTCCGGTGTGAAAACGTTGAATAAAAAATTGACAACTTTAGTTTGAGGGATGTAGTGACATTATTTCGATACTGACGGTGTTTACTGAACAGAAGGGCAACTCGCGGTGGAACGGGATAGCGGGGTACAACGGGATAGCGTCATTTTAATTACTGGATGGTGCTGTAACCTACCGGAAACTAGTGAAATTACTTCATCGAGGTGGGAAGAAGTAGTTGCCGCCATTGTGACTTGTTCGGCTAGCGCGTTGAAAGCAATCGTTAATGTGTATGTTTTCGGTAGGTTTTTTGTAAGTTTTGAAGAATTTCAACTCAAGGTAAGCCTATTACTATTATTTATAATTCACAAAATGCTACGTTTGGTGAAAGCATAGATTATTTTGATAGTTTTGCTTGGTTAAGGTGATTACGTTTTGAATGGGGAAAAAATATCCAAAGTAAAACGTGCTCGTGGGGCGGAACGGTATACTATTTTGTGAATAAGTTCACTTTTTTACAGTACGGCCTGTTTGATTGATTTATTTTAAAATTACTTCTGTCTGTCTATAATTAACCGTTTAGCTAAAGAGTCCATAGTTTTATCCTTTTTGGTTACTCTATGAAGGCTCCTATTTTTTTTCTCGAAAGAAAAGTATTCCATCCCATTCTGTTCCATACAAGGGGCAGAACGGGAAAAAATACGTGTTTGGTTAACAAAAAAGATCTCACATAAGTAAAACTTTGTGTAGTTATTTTGTATTACATTATGTTCTATACATTTCACACCTTTCATTCCTGCCAAAATTGAGTCTGATCTTGCTTTAGTTATTAATTAAAAATAATTTTAAAGATCGTATCCCTATCTACCCCAAGTTCCCCTATATTTATGGTGTGCTGAAGAATTAAACAAACCCGTTCCCAATTAAGCAATATAGCCCGGGCGATGTGTTATTCTGTGACGGATTAGCAATAGTTGACCAAAACTGATGTCCACCTGGGCTGCCGCAAGGTTGGAGGGAAGAAGGTTCTAATCGTGAAACTCCAAGAATTCTTCAAACAGATTAGAAGGGTCGATGGGTCTATGGAAGAAGCCTTTGAGCAGCTTTTCTCAAGAGTTGTCAGTAGTATTTTGAAAAAAGAAGAAAAAGTTCTGAATTACGCCAATTTTGCTGGCCATTGCGTTTCGCTCAAAATGTTGACCGACTCGGATTTGTAGACCTGAAAGACAGAATATCTTGTACAGCGAGGACGACTAAGGAAGTATAGAATGCGTTATTTCCTCCCTCAGGATGATACTCATCCACGCGTTCCTGTTAATGAATCTCCGACCAAGCCGATGAATATTGAGCAAGACAGACGCACAGACGAATACTGTTATGTTGTAGTGCTCTTTTGTCGTAGCTTCATGGTATTCGAAAATTCTATCTCATTTAGATTGTCTATTGCTTTCGGATCGATCACTCCTTCCAAATGTATTGCCTACAACTTTTGTAAATCATTTTTCTCGTACATATTTCGGAGCCTTAAACGTTCGAAGATGGCGGCAAGGGCTATCGATTTGCGTCTGTACGACACCGTATAAACATGACAGTAAACCAGTTTCAATAGATGTCATAGCTATAAATGAAAATATTTTTTGTTGCTGATATTTCTCTCCTTTTGTAGTGTTTAATCGAAATTGTATATTTACATATAATGTTTCATGTAAAAAAATTTGAAAAGACCAACAGCAAAAAATAAATAAAAAATTAATTAAATAAAGAAAATACCCCATTGTTCATATCCATTAATGTTTAATTATTCGTATGTATCAATATAAACATTACTAATTAAAAAGGTATATAAAAAGTGAATTTTAGCTATGGGGGTATATTACCTGGGTCTATGACGATTGGTCTAACGCTGATTGGTCTAACGGCGTTTGGTCTAACGCCGATTGGTCTAAATCCCGATTGGTCCAAATACCGATTGGTCCAATTTCCGATTGGTCCAATTCCCGATTGGTCCAAATACCGATTGGTCCAATTCCCGATTGGTCCAATTCCCGATTGGTCCAAATACCGATAGGTCTAAATACCGATTGGTCTAATTCCCGATTGGTCTAAAAAGAGACTAAAATGACTGAAAAATTTCCACTGAAAACGAGAAAATTAACTTGAATTATTCAAAACCTTTTTTCTTTAAGGAAATGAAATACATAGTGAATGTGTATAGTTTACAGAAGAATTCAGAGCACTCTTTGCACAATTACAATGTTGATGTATATGTGATCCTTAGATAAATACGTGGGTTAAATCCCGTTTTAAAAAATGGAATTTTTTTCAAGAAGGTCTCTAAATGAAAATAAATGAAACTTTACTGAATGCATTTTTTTATGAAATGTTTCTGAATTAATTATTCTTGAGCACCCCCCCCCCCCCTGGTTTTTATCTGAATTTACTGAAGTTTTTTTTCTTTTATGGAAAAGTGGAGGGGTCTTTTTAATTTCCTTTCTAATATTAATTTACCGAATTAATTAACTGGCGATCGCGTTGGCCATAAAATTTTTTGATGTTATAATTTAAACTTATAATGCATTTAAAAATAACCTACACATTAAATAACCAATTTTATTATTTATATATTTATTTGCTTATTTATTTATTTATTTATTTATTTATTTATTACTACTACACATTTCCATAATTGTCGTGCATCCGGGTTAATACAATACCGCGTAGAGAGAAAGCCTGCTCACGGAAAAATCATACATTGCTACATCATCTACGGCGGCCGGGGGAGGTATGGGGTAGGCTTTCTAGTTCTCCAGTCCACCTGGTCGTGGGTTCGAATCCCGCCGTGGGCATGGATGTTTGTGTTTGTCCCGGGCAGCGTACAGATATAACTTGTGTAAAAGGCGCAAAATGACCTTAGTAGTCGACGCCAAAATTTCTAATAAACCAACCAACATCACCTTTGGCTTATTATTGGCAGAAATATGATTAACAAAATACCCTACCGTAGGTGATGTAACACTATATGACGTTTTCGCACTCAGGCTTTGAGTAGAGGTGGTGTTGGTTAATATGACAGTAAATTTAATGATAAATAAAAAATTATGCCAAAGCCTACAATCAACAATGGCTTAATTAGTCAGAGTGTCGGCGCGGTCCTTTTTTCTCTTTTTTTAAAATTCGTCTTCAGTGGAAATTTTTTAGTCATTCAGTCATTTTAGTATCCTTTTAGACCAATCGCGAATTTGGACCAATCGGGAATTGGACTAATTGAGATTTAGACCAATCGGAATTTGGACCAATCGGGAATTGGATCAATCGGGAATTGGACCAATCGGGATTTAGACCAATCGGAATTTGGACCAATCGGGATTTAGACCAATTGGAATTTGGACCAATCGGGATTTAGACCAATCGGCGTTAGACCAATCGGCGTTAGACCAATCGTCATTAGACCAATCGTCCTGGACCGATATTACCTACATGATTTGGATTTTACATTCATTTTTCAAATCACTGCAGAAATCATTGCATTTCTCCAGTTCTTTGACGTTTCCTACTCTTTCATATCTTCTCAGACTGTCATCTTTTGAATTGTTTTTATAAGAAAAAATATTTGGAATATAATCAGGGTGCGGATGCCCTGCATTTAAGATCATTAGGTTTGGTTTGGTTTGTTTGGTATTAACGTCCTTTTCAACTGCCATGGTCATTTCAGGACGGCGTTATAGGGGCCGCAAATTTTGCCTCGCAAGGGTTCTTTAACGTGCAGCCGGCAAACGACTACACGGGACCAACGGCTTTACTTCCCTTCCGAAGGAAGTGCGTGATCTCAGGATTTACCCCTGAAAAATCCTCGTCGTCCTCGGCCGGGATCGAACCCGCGTACTCGGGCATCAGAGGCGATCACGCAACCTGCTGAGCCACCGAGGCCGATTTAAGATCATTAAGAAACATTAATAAACAAGCAACTTTAAAATGATTTAACAACTTAATAATTATGAAAATAAGAATGCTTTTTAAGTGCTAATTAAAAAAAAATCACCCGTTTGAAAGTGTTTGCTGCAAACTTTCGATGACCGACTTGGTTCCCATGGTTGCCCATGTTCTCTAAACCGATTTATAGCCCTAATCCATTTTTTTTTCTATTGATTTCATATGCTCTCGATGGGAAACCAAACATTCGTACACCTGATCCTTGTGACTGTCGACTGGAACATCCAAAAACAACAATTAACATTGAAATCGACCGGTGTTGTTGTTGTGAAGAAGTGGAAGGTAACTGAATACAGCTGAACGCTAGCCTAAGCTGCCTCGTGTTTGCCGTACGGTTTTGACCTAATTTTAACACTTAGAGCGCTTCGTTCACATTTCCCATCATTGCACTATTGCCAATTTGAATATCTTAAGCTTAAAATTCTTTCTTTCTTAAGAAATGGTGAAACCACATCGGCAGAATCTGAAAACCCATTATCCAAAGCCGTGTCTGAAAAAGATCGAAAAACTTAAATTGAAAAAGGAAGCAACTGAGGTTGAAAAAATTGCTCAGCGTATTATTGACTTTTTCGCTGGAATCGTTGCCGCATATAGATTTCAGCCTTTAATGACATTCAGTCAGATTAAATGTGTCAATATCTTTCACAAACCGACTTAGAAAGAATCAAGCCGACTTCAATTTAAAGCCAAAACCGAATCTTTTTTTCTTTGAACTTTCCAATTGAGCGAGAAGATATGACGAAATTTAGGATTCTTTCTCCGCCAAACTTGGAGTACCTCATTCAACTGGAGACCAGTAGTGATCTGTGCGTAGCCGCATTATCCGACTACTGATGAAGGCGCGGTTTTCTTGAGAACGGTACTCGAGCAGTAACAACCCTTACTACCTTCCCTTGTCCATGCTTTCGCTTTAGGATTAGTTCTCCCTCCCTTCGTCCGTTTGAAATATCGTGTTTTCCCCACGAGCCGATTCTTTCTTTATGTGACTGAAAAGGCTATCTGCTACGTATTACTGGAGCGTTAAATGGCAGGAACGCTGAACTAATTGTATGGCTTCACAAGGGGACTATTTTGAAGGGGACACTATGTAAATGTATTTAAATAAACTTTACCCCATCTACCAAAACAGAATTTTGGAATTGCCACTACGTGTTTGGAACTTCGTGCGTGTGTAGGATGATCCCCAAGATAACGTTGTCAATAATCAAAAAGTCCATTTTTTCAGAGAAAGTCATGATTTGCGAACAGTCATAATCGTGGAATATCGATTTTGAATTCTAAACGAAAGAATTGGAAATTACGTAACGATCCGAAACGTCTAATTCTTATTTAATTGATGACTTTTAATGACCAAAAAGAGACAATAGTGAGCATACAGATTAATAAGGATTTGTGTTCTTTTAATTTATCCTTATGTAGAGTTTATTAGCTTCAGCTTTATATTCCTAGCTTCAATTTTTCCCTGTATAATGTTTTTTCCTGTATTTGTTCTGAGATACCCCGGACGCTAAATTCCCAATTACAGTATATACAAAAAGTCTTCACACCCCTGGAAGTTTTTCCTAAAACATGTTATAAAACATGTGTACATTCTATTAGCACTATTAAATTTTATCAAATATTATCATTGAACACCCCTCTTTCAAAAAATATAAAGTACCTGACAGAAAAACTCTGGCTTTATTTTAATATGCAAATTTTTTCAATGTGAGTGGCAAAAATAGCTATCACACCCTTTGTGTTAGATCATTTTTTACTGTATGTGCACCCTGCAAAGCAAATTTTGAAGCCAATTATAAAAGGTGAGTATATTAGAAAACTGAATCTGGCATATATTAATACATTATAATGATAGGATGACAGGAAAACGTCTCAGCAAGGATTTGAGAGCAAGAGTTAGTTATTCAACTAAAGAAAAAAGGCCTTGGATATAAAAAAATATCAAAACAATTGGACATTGCAGTATCCACTGTAGTAACAATTGTGAAAAAATTCAACAAATGGGGAACAGTGGCAGATCTGCCGGTCAAGGCAGGAAAAGGTGCATCACCCCCAGAATGGATCGACGCATCATCCAAAAAAATACCGAAAATCCCCATCTGTCAGCACCAAAACTGAATGACGAAATGAAGACTGAACATGACCTGTATGTTCCCACTCAGACCATTCGCAATAGGTTGCACGAGAAAGATATTCACGGTAGAACACCACTCCTCACAAAACGCCATAAGCTACTGCGTCTGAACTGGGCCAAAAAATACCAAGGTTGGACAGTAAATGATTGGAAGCGAGTAATATTCAGTGATGAGACGAAAGTGAATCTATTTGGGTCAGATGGAATTGCAAAAGTGTGGAGAAAGAAAGGTGAGGCTGAGATGGCAAAGAATATTAAACCCACTGTGAAGCATGGAGGAGGCTGCAAAATGATCTGGGCTTGCATGTCATACAATGGACCTGGCAACATGGAAATCATCAATGGAATAAAGACTGCTGCATCCTACAAAGACATCTTAGAAAGGAATTTGTAGCAATCAACAAGGAAACTTAAACTTCGGAGAAATTTTGTGTTCCAACAGGATTGTGACCCGAAACACACAGCAACGCTGACAAAGATGTGGTTCCAGGAGAAGCGAATTAACGTGTTGGATTGGCCACCAGAGTCACCGGACATGAATGTAATTGAACATTTATGGGCAATTATCAAGCCAAAAATTGCAGGACGGCGACCAAAAAGTCTACAAGAACTTGAGAATGCCATAGCAGAAGAATGGCAGGTTATTGACCCCACAGTTACTAAATCATTAGTAGAATCCATGCCAAAGCGTGTCATGGCTTTTATCCATGCCAAAGGTGGCCATACAAAGTATTAAAATGTTTACAACAATAAGTATTTAATAAAATTAACTTCTTTTCCAGACGGGTGTAATAACTTTTTTTACCACTCATATTGAAAAAATTTGCATATTAAAAGAAGGCCAGAGATTTTCTGTCAGGTACTTTATATTTTTTGAAAGAGGAGTGTTCAGTGATGGTATGTGATAAAATTTAAAACTGCTAGTAGAATGTACACATGTTTTATAACATGTTTTATGAAAAACTTCCAGGGGTGTGAAGACTTTTTGTAAATACTGTATAATTAAAGAAATAGCTGTTAAGGCGTAAGCAAAGAAAAATGAATGATTAACGAATAAAGACATAGCTAATAAGAAGGATTGGATCCAGAACCGCTGTCTAAGTTGTTTCCTACCTGATATAAACTATCATTTGTTGACTTCCTGCAGTAGTTCTTGCCTGGTTTGAAAGTGGTTTACCGTGACCAGGCGCGGTATTCATCTTTGGTCCCGTTCAGTCAGTACCGACTTCCGACCAGAGTTTCGCGGATTATTTCCACCCGACAAGCCTGTGGACCATTTCTAGAACTCAAGGATGACTGTGCGCTTTGATATTTCGGTAAAGGTAACTACTTCCTGCACGGAATAGTCATTTGCCCGCCTAAATGCTATGACTCCTTTATACCACTAGAAGAGACCCATTTTACGCAGCCAAATTCGACACAGATTAAAATGCTCGTAAGTGCTATCCTTCGTGAATTCCGGCGATTGAAAACGTTACGAAGAGGACCGATGAGCATAACTAACTTACGGAAAATGATTGAACGATTTGAATCTACCGGAACTCTAGGAGTGCAACTAGGCCGGGAACGCAAACGAATCAGGCAGCAACACATTGAAGAAGTTTCAACTGCTGTTGTGGAACAGGAGATGACTACTGTGCAGGGTACCAGCAGTGCACACGCAATAGCACGCCAAACAGATATCCCATATTCGACGATGAGGAAAATATTGCATAAGATATTGACATTTTATCCCTATAAACTCACACCTGTTCAACAATTGCTTCCTGGAGATGAACGTACCCGAACTGACTTTTCGTTGAGATTTTTAGCACGTATGGAAGTGGATGATGCATGGCCACGGCAAATTTTATGGAGTGATGAGGCACATTTTTATTTGAATGGTGATATCAATACCCACAACTGCCGTATTTGGGCTGCATGAAATCCACAAGTGTGTCTGCCAACTCCTATGCATTCACCGAAACTAACAGTATGGTGCGGCTTTACTGCTTCTTTCATCATCGGCCCGTACTTTTTTGAAGAAATCCGTCCCCGTGGACCGGTGACTTGTTCCGTCAATTCTGCCAGGTATGCCGATATGCTTGAGAATTTTGTGATACCACGATTGCAGGAAAAGGGTTATCTGGATTCTACCATTTTTATGCAGGATGGTGCGCCACCGCACATCGGACGTCAGGTGCAGCAGATCTTGCGAGAACGTTTTTCAGACAACAGAATAATTAGTCGTGCATTTCCCATGGTATGGCCACCCAGGTCGCCTGATCTCAACCCTGTAGCCAAATTCATTCAAGAGAGGGGGCAAAAAACGACTTTTCAGCATATACAGCAATCCAATTGTTGGACTAAAACAATGCTGTGCACAGACCAGGGGATTAAAAGACTATGCTAATATATTTAATTGAATATCCATAAGAATTGCATAAAAATGATAAATTTTTGCATAGGAACAAATATTTCAATGAATTGATAATAGATGGTGCCACGGGTAAGAAGGGAACCGGTTCCAGAACCGGGTTACTCGATTCTCAGAGATCAGGAATCGATCTTACCCGATTCCTTCGCTAGCACATCCCTACACCTCTGTGAGTGAATTAAAAGATTCGATAGAGAAATGTTGGTATAATCTGGAACCAGATTTGCTGCAAAAGCTCATAACATCAATGAAAGATCGGGTGTTTAAAGTAACTGCTTCTGATGGTAACACCATATAATTAAGTTATCAAAAATATTATTTTTGCTGATCAGTCTCTATACTTATGAGACACTATCTCTTTACTAAATGGAACAGTGCATTTTTTAATGCCAAAAAATCCATTTTTTTCCTCAAGATGTAGGATTGTATTGTTCACATTGTCAAAAAATAATCTGTATTTTTATTTTATTTAAAAATAAAAAACCTTGTCCAGTGCTGTTTGACTTAACAAAGTCTCTATACTTATGAGACGCACCTTAGGCCATTAGGTTAATCTTAGACTACGTTCGCACCGACCTTGTTGAGCTAGCTTATAAAATAAAACTAATTTCAGATTTCAGTGCGAACAGCGCCGCCTATTGTAAGCTAGCCCAAACTTTAGCCAGTTTGTAAAACTGGGTTTAAGTGATGGGCTAGTTAATATTTCCCAGAATGCAAAGCCAAATACTGTACAAATGGCAGCCAACACCGCTTCTGCACATTCACAACGTTCTAAAAAGAAAGAAAATTGGAAAAATGAAGAATTTATTGTACTGACTGAAGCATAGAGAGAAAACATGGATGATTTAAGCTGACTAAAACGAAACAAAGGAATTTATGAAAAGATGGTTAATATTCTCAGGGATCACAACATTGACAGAAGTTGCGAGTCCGTTCAGAGGAAAATAAAAAATTTAACTGCCGAATACAGGTTAGTTTGATTAAGAATTTATTTATTTAAATGAATATATTCATTTATAAAATCATCACAACGTTCGTCAATAACATATAAATTTAATATAATAAAATCATCAAATCGTTAATATAGAAGCTTTTCGTCCAAAGACATCATCAGTAAACTTATGAATTTATGATCTATATGACCTATTGAAAAATATAATGTAATTTTAATTTAATCATTAAATTAAAATATAATATAATTTTAATGTAATTTTTGAAACTTTGCAGAAAAGAAAAAAATGTTGAGTGGTACATCTGGATGGTAGATCGAGTGGAAATTTTTCCAAGATATTCACTCAATTTTGGGATGTTTACCAGTCAATGATCCAAACTTATTCCACGAATCACTGATAATGCACTCTCAGGAATCAATAAGTATTCCTGCAGAGAGAGAAAGGTCAAGTTCACTTGAGATAGAGGTGATTCCTGACGACTCTGTCCAGTCTCCAAACAATGATTCCACTAATATTGGTATGTATTTAATAACTAATAGTTATTAAATAAAACTGAACAATAAAATAATAATTAATAAATAATGAGTAAACTCAAAATAAAACTAGAAATATAAATTCAAATAAAAAGCTGACGTTTCGGATAGAGACTATCCTTTATTTAAATGTGGTCAATCTCCTTTTAATAAGGAAAATCGTAAAATTAATAAAAACAAAAAAATAAATAATAAATAAAGTCACCAATCTTGAAAAACGATGAAGAAACTTGTGAGATGGAAGAAAACTCAAAGGATGTAGTCTATTGAAGATGTTGTTGATAGCAGAAATAAATCCAGTCTATTGAGGATGTAGATGAAGTCTTGTGAAGATAATGTTGATAATGGAAAACGATAATCTTGAAGGAGTGTTGGTTTTGAAATACAGATGAAATTTTGAAGAGGGTGATCCAAATATTTGGGATAAAATTTATATAAAACATTTTCGAGAATATTTCTCATCATCAGTAGGATAAAACATTTTTGAATGGTGAGAACAGTTGAAATGATGAGAAATGTTTTCACCATTCAAAAATGTTCTATCCTGCTGATGATGAGAAATATTCTCGAAAACGTTTTATATAAATTTTATCCCAAATATTTGGACAAGGAAAAGGTTGTGCAATACAGATAAGTTTTAATTTATAACAATACATAAAATTCCTGTTATTCAGGCTTTTCATAGAACTCAAGAGTTCTTAGTACTTAACAATTTCTTGAAAATCTTTAAAAATGATCAGTAACTGGAGATAATGGAGAGTTAGCAGACTATTGAGAAAGAGTGGAAAGACGACAGAGGAAGCATTCCTTTAGTTCCGTGCTGTATTGAGCAAATGGTAAGCATGTCAATAGAAGAATCGGCGACTGTTAGGCTACACAAAGTGATGAATGCCCAAGTTTTGCTTCAAGACATCGAGAGAAGAGTGGGAATTGCAACATCATCAAGTGTACATCTAAAGTAAGATTACGTGACTAAGAAATTATTTACACTAGCAGTGGCATACTTGGAGAGGTCCGACTATTGTCAGAATTTAAGAAATTTTTTTTTGAATTTTTACCATATTAATTCTAAGCGTTTTCATGTGTTTATAGTCATAGCCACGCCGGGGTTATCACCTACTTTATTTGGTAGCACAGCAGATCCAAACATTTCATAAAAAAACATTTTGACTATATTCTGTGTGAATATGAATATTTTGGAAACTGATAATGCGATAACTGAACGTTGGTTTCCAAGAATTATTAATAATTAGGATAAAATGATGATGCAATGACAGGACATAAATAAGGCAGCGTCTACTGAAGAGGCAAAGGAGTCAGACGTGCCTCCCTTTAAGCTCCCTATCAAACGTCCAGACGACTGGAAAAAATTTGCGTGCCTGGAAAAGGAAGAGAAAGAACGTGTATCGGTCAGAGTAACTCTGCAGCTAAAACAGAAAAATCTATACGGGTATTGGAACATCTGAACAACGGGTGTTTCGAAAACAGCAAGAGGGTATAAGAGCTTCTACGTCAAGGGCAAGAAAAGCTTGGGTCTAAAGTATCCAGTGATGTTCCCCGGTGGTGAAGATGGATATCATTTTAATCTGAGGCAAGTCAACAAGAAGTAAATAAAGTCCCATTATATCACCTAGAATTTCTGTTTTTCGGATTTTTCATAAAATGGATAGTCCCTTCGCTCTGTGTTATATTTATTGAGTTATTATTTTCTCACCAATTTAGAGTTATAATATAACTTCTTGAGAATGTTCCATTTACCTACAACTGTATTTATCCTGGGCAACGCCGGGTCCTCTGCTAGTTATAAATACAATGCGAGAGAGACTGGTGACCACCATGTAGGAAAAACTCGAGATGGGCTCTCTCCGGCGCATGACGCTTACGGCAAAGAAATGAGCGGACCGACGCGTGGTCGGATGGACGCGTTGCCGCTTGAGTGTGAACGAGCCCTAAAACAGAAATAGTTTTGTCAAATAAAATTCAACGAAGAATTTGGCGGTTATTCATGTCAAATAAGATGAAACGGCAAAATATCATAAAAAGAGAAGAAAAGCTAAATTATTTTTGAAAAAAAAAAGTTCTTCCAGATTCTCTCTGAATTTGCCAGTCTGATTATTCCAATTATGCACATGTTACTCCCATCCAAATATTTGAAAAATTTTAAGTCAAGAAATTATAATTCTTATTATAGAAAAATCATCAACATGTAGTATGGAAAAGACGTTTTGAATTAGATTTGGTTCAGTAAAATTATATACATTTTTTGCCATAAAGTATTTATCCGGTTAAAATTAAATACCCAGCAATGTTCGGAATCATCTTCTGATCTGAGAAACGAATTGGGGGTAAATTTTATGAGAAGTGATAGCTTCTTAGATATTTCCAAATATTGATACACACTTATTGAATACACCAAAACAGATCAGTCTGACAAAAGTCATTTGATAATGATATCATATTGCAAACAGCCATAAACTTGCCTTCAATTTCAAAGTCTAGCATTATTTCAGCTAGAATATGTGATGATGTAAGTTTAGATAGTAAAACTTATTTAGTGTCATCAAGGAATAGAAAGCGAATCCCATACCTGCTCGGCAATGCACAATAAGACTTTCGCATTGACCGCTTCATTCCATTTCTTGCAAAATGGTATATATCTTTAATTATATTATTTTTTATTAGTAATAATTATTGTATGTTAGTATACACTATATGATCACAAATATTCGGACACATGCACGTTTGCGCTCTAGCCACGATTTCATAGAAAGCAATAGGGCGTTGCACATCCCTTTGCCCGAATCACAGCTTCCACCCT
>JAHWFO010091810.1:289418-324937 GCA_023313115.1 Rhysida immarginata
CCCTTTGTCGCTCTTCTTAGTGACAAAAACCCTAAAAAGAATCACGTGACGCTCTCCGGCGTCACGCCACAGCCACTGTTTCTATGGAGTCGACGTCCCGTTGCAGACCCGGTCTGTAAATGCTTAAGCATTCACTGAACGAAAATTGCTTATTTCTGGGCGAAGCACTGGTTGAACGTATGCTCTTTGCGCAACCGTATTAATTATGTATATTTTGTTTGTGGAATTGTGAGGGACAGCATGGGTCTCGCGCGCCAAGGGGCGCTTAAACTGTATACGCGCAATGGCTAAGGGGCCCCTTTAGTGTATCGCGCTTACTGTAGATCATCCAGTATAATAGACCATAAACTAAGTCTAATACAAATTGACGTATTGAATCTATGTAGTTTGTTTCCTGTTTTTTTGTTTTTTAGTGATATTGAGCTGATTAATCTTTAATGAAATAAATTATATTGAACTTAAAATTTGGTCAACTACCTGGGGTGATCTGTACAATTATTTGCCACACCTCTCAAATCAGTCCCGAACTCTGTTGTCACACGCCCCAGTAAGACTTTAACCCTTTAAGGGTGGGATCGGGTCCTTGCATATTAATAAGATAGGGGGCGTGTCACAACATAATGTAAGTGAGCACTAAGAAAGGGTTTTTGGAAATTTAACTCAGAGGGGGGGGGGGGGTTGAAAGTTTAACACATTAACTGGTGTTGCAAGTTTGTTAACACATTTACTTGTGTGGCACTACATAATTAACCATATTAACCTCTTTTAGGGAGGGGGATAACGAATTATTAACAACGAGCATAAATATGATTATGCAATGACAGGACATAGATATACCAGTGCTTATCGAGGAGGCTAAGGAATCACACGGGTCTCCCTTGAGCTCCCTAAAAAGTCCACACGACTGGCGAAAATTTGGGTGTTTATCAAAAAAAGAGAAAGAACGAGTATTGATCAGTGAAATTTGCAACAGAAAGATAAAAAGCTATCCGGGCATTTGAACCATCTGAACAACGGAAGCTCCGCTAGAGCAGGAGGGTATAAGAGCTATGTCAAGGGCAAGGGGAATTTTAAAAGACAGGTCTAGTGATGCTCTCCGGGGGTGAAGTTGGATAACATTTTAATCTGAGACAGAACAAAAATAGGGTGAGTAAAGTCCCGGGCAAAGTGTGCAATATAAGTAGGTTCATTAGGAATGATGGTTCCATCCCACCTCTGAGAATTATAAAACAAAATTGAATTTGTAACAATAAGTAGAATTCCTGTTGTTCGGGCTTTTCTTAGAAGTTAACATTTTCTGGGAAGTATTTAATAATGATCAGTAACTGGAGATAATGGAGAGTTAGCAGACTATTGAGAAAGAGTGAAAGATGACAGAGGACGCAGTACCTTCGTTCGAGCTATAGTTGACGAAACGTCTACGCGTATTTATGCATCTAAAGGAGTGAAATTCAATATGCTGATTCCTCTAAGCAAGATCAACATTGCTATGAAGTTTGGGCCAAATCGTCCCAATGGGGTCGGAATTGTGGGGGTTAACAACAATAACAAACCATGCATGAACTCAACTCTTTAAACCAACAACCGTATGGTGTTATGTCCTATAATAATCTTTCGAAAGATTATAACAATAATTCATATCTATCGAAATGCCAGCGAAGAAATGAATGAGTACTGGGCAGAGATGACAAAAAGCTATCCGGGCATCGGAAACATCTGAACAACTGCTTTGTCTATAGACGGAAATTGTAGAATTACTAAAAACAAATTTATTATTTAACTTCATGAGGTTGTTCTGTTTAACCTGCAGCTGTAATTATCTCGGGCAACGCCGGATGCCTCTGCTAGTTAAGGATATTTGTTGATAAATACGAATACTTACAGTGCTGCAAAGAGATTGATTGAGATAGGCCAATGGAGAAGAAGAGAAATCATGCTTACTGCTTGTGGCATATGGCAACCGGGGGCTCTTTTGGTAATTTTCGAAATATAACTAGTGGCCGGATCGAATCTAACGTTCCTAATATTTAATAATAAATTAGAGGGGTTATAAGAATCGAATCGCTATTTGTTGATCACGTGTATCAGGTTTTCGCTGAACCCAGTCTAAGCTTGCGCACTCGCAGAACCATAGCCAACTAAAAATACCTTGTTTTGGTTGGCTATGTCGCAGAACCTAGTTTTGCAACACCGAGGCCTACGTTATTAAAGAAAGCACAGCCGCGGGGGTACGTTAAAGAGAACGTAAATGGCTATCTAATGCTGTTAATAAAGATGAAGGGGACATCGCGACAGCTAACACAAGCTGTGAACACATAAAAAAAAAGGTTTGCTTACCTTGAAAACATGGGTTCCGTTTTTCTTTCGATATTGAAGATATCAGCGTAAATTCACTAATTTACTTTTGGAATATCATTGACGAAGGGAAGTCGTTACGGATAATCTCAGCCAGTCAATTTTCGAACACGTTAAGCTTCATGTGTTTTTCGATAATTACTGAATAAAAGCATCGTTAATAGGGGCAGGGGAACGAGTAAAATTCATATTCAATTTCGAGGCACTAACGTTTATAATCTACAATAAAAATACCTAAAATACAAACAACAACCACTAGTATCTAGTATACAAACCTACTCCTACGACGGAGTTTTGCGCCATCCCGGTAAATATCGACTGCTACGAGATGACAGTAGCAGCCGGGACCGACGGCTTAACGTGCCCTCCGAAGCACGGGGGGTTTCATGATGGAAGAGCCGCTGGCGGACAAACAAACTAGTGGCTATACCAACTGCTGGAAAACCAGCTATGGTCACTTGGCAAATGGTTCAGACTAAAGTCCTCCAACAGCCGTGCCCCAAATAGCTGTCCCGCCAGCAGTGGCCCTCAAGCCCTGGCCGTCACCCAGCCAGCAGCTGGCCGCGCTTGAAGTTGCTGAACTCCATCGATTGGCAAGCCAACCGACGAGACAACCAGGTCACGGCCACCCCCAACAACAACCACTACTAATAGTTCGAAATCACCGCGATTATTCATGGTTGCTATGGTAATGTCAAGTGCGTTCGACGCGATAAAAACGCAATTTTGCCACCAGTGGCGTTACTGCTCCCGGTGGTAATAGTGTCGATCTGGCTAAATAATATGAAGCTCTCCTTGCTCCAAAATTAATAATTTTTCCCACACATTTTTTTATTTACAAAGGGAGTGTCCCAAAAGAATATTAATGGCCTAAAGGGAAATAATACAAACTGTCGCTACTCTTGTTGGTGAGAGTGACTGTTTGGCGAAGAGGTTGCTCTTTGCTGATGACCTTGGCCACCTTGGCTCTTCTTGGATTTACTTTCAGCATGTTCTACACTCTGTCCAACGAAAGATAAAATAAGTTAAGATCGGGAAATTCAAAATTAGCCGATCAGGGCGAGCAACTGCTTCTGGAAATTTATAGAGCATTTGAAATAAAGTATCCCCCCCCCCCCTTCTTTGAATAGCTATTTTTAGATGATACCCGAAAACACCACTGAATGGGTAATAGAGATCAAAAGACACCTTGAGCTAATTTTTCTTTCGTTGGACTGAGTGTAGATTGGTTTGTGGCCACATGTGAAGAGGTTGAGATGAAAATCCATGTGGCTAAGACTGAAGAAGTCGTGGTCCTTTCAATACAGCCTACTCAGTCTGTTCTTCATGTTAGGAGTACCTCATTGAGACAGGTGGAGATTCAAATATCTCGGGACTGCATTCATGAATGATGAGCGGCAAGAGAGAGATTGGATTCTCGGATTGGTGCACTAATCTGCGTCGGTCTAACACGAATTGTAACGACCCTTAGTAACGAAACATGAACTAGGAAACAAAGCCTAGTTCTCTGTTCTCAAATCTTTGTCCCGATACTTTTTTGAGTCACTACTTCTCCACTTTGGGAGATATAACTTGGTCACGTGTTACGGATGTCGCAAAAAGGTCTTCCCAGTCAGTTGCTATTTTTCAAGCCCTCTCCGTGAGAAGTAAGTGGTCGGCCTAGAACTAGGTAGCCAGAGCCGAGGAGTCTCTGAGGGCGGAAGATCGCGAGCAATGGAGATCCTCCATAGGGTTGCTGCCCCCCCCCCCCCGATCCTAACAGAGAAGCGGATTCGATAAGTAAGTAAGTAAGCAAGCAGTCAATGTTGGAGCTATAAGCTCATCCCACAAGTTCTTTACATGTATATGATACTCAGCTAAATTAGGAGTGTGCAGATCATGATTGCTAGTTTAACTAAGGGGGAGATTAATTCTAACTTTCCATGTTTTGTGGAAAAGTAATTGGTAAGGAGTCTTGGTATTATCTAGGGGGTTAATTCGTAGTAATCGGTAAGTAAGTTTAAGTAGGGGGGATCCTAAGACGGCCTTGGGGATGGGGGATCCAATGATGAACAGACATCACAGGGCTCAAATGGGTGGAACCGTGAATGTTGCACTGCTGAGTTGTCCCAGGGAACTGCTGAATTAAGATAAGAGAAAGGGTGAAAGTGCAACTAAATTTTTATTTGTGCAGGTGTCTTGCCTTAATTGATATATTTGCTTTCTTAGATTTTTTTTAAGAATAAACATTCTTATGAAGACTATTCTTTGCCATAGCTATTTAGAAGTCTGTTTACTCTTAAAGAGTGTATATTAACATTCTCTTATTGTTCGTAATAAAGAACACTCCTATTTATTCCAAAAAAACATCAAAAATATCTTAATATAAAAAGGTATTTGCATTTTACAGAAGCTTCTCTATTTCAATATCTATAACCCTAGCTATGAGCCTAATTAAATTCGATTAAATTCGATTGTTATTTACAATGAGCCAGCCACGTTCACTTGTATGCTGGGCACCAATGCACGCTCTGTCTACTGTTACGAGGAAAGCACCTTGTGACATTTCAGTCATTCCGCTATTGCATTCCGCGATGCTAACACGATTCCAAAGACGGCAGCAACAGAAGCCAGAGCCAAAACCATCGACGTCTTCTGCATTGCCATCAACAACACCGCGAGGCCGGGGACGTCAAAGGCGCCCAGGAGGAGAGGTTGGAAGAGCAACCGAACAGCCACTTTCACCCCCCGTTGGCTCAACATAGTCAACGCTGCACGGGTTGCGATTTCAACCTCCCAAATTTTATCCTCCTTTTACAATATCGGAAGGCCCTCGTTCATTTCTTTGTGCGACACGGCGTTATACCGAGTCAAAGAAGATGCCCAAAATGCGGATCGGTAGTGCGGCTTAACCTAAAAACGCTACTCTTTCGTTGCGATAAGCAAGTCCGGTAAAATTTATGCTCTAAATGTAAAATGTACTTAATTTATCATAATTTCACATTTCTCTGAACTTTCTGAATTTTGTTACAGCGAAATAGGAATGCCAAGCGCTGCCGTTTTTATAAATCCGCCCTAGTTGGTACCTGGTTCAGCAAATCGAAGATGACCATCGAGAAGATTTGCTTGTTGACAGTGTACTTCATTCTCTTTGAACCGCCTCGTCACCAGATCATTGAAAGGGACGTTCAATGCTCTGGGCGAACGATTGTCGATTGGTTTAGCTTCGTGAGAGAAGTCTACGTTCAGGAAGCCTATCGGCATCGTTACCTAGGGCGGCCCTGAAGAAATCATCGAAGTTGACGAGGCGATGTTTGGTTGCAGCAAATACCATCGCGGTAGGAATCTCAGACAGCAGTGGGTGTTTGGCGGGATCCAGAGGGGAACAACAAACATGTTCCTGGTTCCCATCAAAAGGCGTAACGCCGACACCCTCATAAAAACCATCAAATACAATATACTACCCCGCACAACAATTATGTCGGACTGCTGGAGGGCCTATCGCAATCTCAACCAAGAAGGTTTTGAACACCTCACCGTCAACCACCGGTACAACTTTGTGGAACCTGACACCGGCGCCCATACGCAAACCATCGAACGCCAATGGCGGGAACTACGCACGTGCGTTCCTCACTATGGACGTCGGGAGGATCACTTCTACGGGTATCTCTGCGAGTTCATCTAGAAGAAACGTCATCGTAACCAGATGAGAAGAATACACGACTTCTTCCTCGCAGTGACTCAGTTGTATCCCGGTGGTCCCAAACGGGCAGTAGTGTTGCCACGACTCGGTATTCACCGCCGAGTTCCACTACGTCGGCGAGGTCGCATTTTCCATCGTGTGCTTCGTCGAGGTAGATGTTAACAACAGCAACAATTACCGCTCGTGTTTGAGAACGTCAGATCCACTCCATCAATTGGACCACTGGGACCGCCATCTTCAATCAGTCGTCACCAAGAAAACAGCACGAGATCCACCCGACGGTAAGATAAACGTGACAATTTTTCTAATTTTATCTATTTTTGTGTAATTTCATTAATTTTTGTTATTTTATTTCGTCATCTTCAGGGCGCCAAGGCTGGCATAACCATCGCTCCAGTCCAACTAATAAATCATATATGAATAAATTTAAGGTACACATAATAATCGTAGTCAATCAGCATTAATTTACTTTCCAATGAATTATTTCATTTTCTTTAGCAGGCCTATTTCTGTATAAATAATAATTTAATTTATTCAAACATTTCATAGTCTACATATTTTTTTCGTTGTATTTAACAGGTTTCTTGATTTCTCAATCCCTGCGATTATTAAATCATCAACGAGAGGAATCGTTCGAGGATCAGAAATCGGACCTATCATGTTTGCAGTATCTAACGCCTCTAATTTAAGTCATTAGTTAAACTTAGTATTCGATGACAACTTTTTGTTTATATCTTCCAACCCTCATAATCAAGAGACCGTTAACCAAAAAATCGATTAAGCTCTAACTCCCTCTAACAACAGTGGCATTCAAAGCGAGGATACAGTGACCTCTTCTTGTCTGTCGTTATCATCTGCAAACTAATAGATTTTGTAACTCTGTTTGAAAACATCTGCATAATTCGAATCGCTTTCAAACTACGAAAAATAGACTCTCTAACCCAAAATTCCTGTCGTTACAATCTACCTACAATAAAAATTATCAAAACTCTAAAATTATCGCTGTAACTCTGAAATAGTAGACTCTTTTAAATGTGCTGATCACCCTGCTTCCTTTGTAAAAGATTGGCTCTGCGTCGGTGCCCAATACCGTTCTACCCAAAACTGAAGTTCGTTATCGTGTGTCTTCCTTTACCTCCAGACACTATCCACATACAGTTATATCACTTTGGAATCAATTGCCCTCACCACTGCACCTCAAATTATACGACTGCCCATCCCACCATTGTAAAGACTGTTGTATTCACTACAAATTCATTTGAAACGACTACTATTTAAGCCGTCAAAATCATGATTAGTTGTATTTGTCCTTCTATTCCTTTATACTCCATCAGGGTGCTACCGAATAATAATAGTTTTTGAATAAGCATTCCCTTTTTCCTGTTAAACCTGTAAAATATAAACTGAAGAGTGCAGCAATGATGAGAAATTAATATTACACCATTTTTTATTGTTGACGAAAGTACGACTGTGTACGTAAGGACATTGTATATACTGTGTAGACAATTCATTGGGAATAACGCCTCTTGCAAACGGAGGTTCTGAGCGACCTTATCTTATCTTATCTTATCTTATCTTATCTTATAGGCGGGTTGTCAGTCAACAGCCAAGGCAGTAGCACTTATTCCTCTAAGGAATATTGCGCCAAACCCCAAAGAGAACTTAGAGGTATCCAGATAGACTTAAAAAGCGAGTCAAGCTGCCTACGGGGTCCAAGTGGATATCTTCAAGAAAGGTTAAACAGACCGTGAAGTGACGAAAATGTGTCAAAGCGACGCAGTCAAAAAGAATGTGGTAGGCTGTTTCTTCCGTCAGGCTACATTTCGAACATAGTGGCTCTCCCCGAAGGATTCCCATTCTATGTAGATGTTTACGGAGTAAAACATGACCAGTAAGAAAGCCAATGATGATCCGTAGTTTGTTTCTATTGAGTTGTAAAATGCCTGATGTTAGACTAAGAGAAGATCTCTTAATCATTAGTCTGGCATGTTTTTGATCGGTGCACAGTGCGGCCGATTGCCAAAAAGCTGGCCAAAACTCGAAAAATAAAAGTATCTGGATAAGATTTTTTTAGCATGCAGTTGGCTAGAGGGATCCTATAAGAATTAAAAATGGTTAAGAGTAACGTCCTAGACCCCAAATTATTTCTTTATTTTCAGTTGGAGTTTAGCCTTTTTTCAAGCGCACTATTGGTGTAGTTATTCGGCAAAACCTTTAAACGTGTGAAACCGCGTGCAGCAAAGAAAATCTAATAAAACCAAATGGAATGTACGTTTGAAGGTTAGTAAAATACGTAAAAAATTTTGTAAATGTCATTTCTTTGACAGAAAATTTTTAGCAGCACAATAATAAGGGTACTTTTTTTCGATTTTTTCCAATAAAATTTGAGTTTTCAAATCAAATGACAATAACACGCTGTCGAATGCTGTCTTCTAACCTTTTGGAGGTTACTTGGAAAAGTATTAACTATCGATTAAGCCAAAATTCAGCTGCCACCTCCTGCCACTTGAATTGTTATGTTTTTTTTTCCTAAGGATGCTTTGCCGAAACCTCCCTGTCAAAAATTTAATCTTATTGAAATTTCCGTACTTCATGATGCAATAAAAATCTGAAAAAATTCCGCAACATTTGGCATGCCTTAAACAACAATTATCAATAATAATGTTGCCCAAAAGTTATTAATAAATTGTTTAAACAAATAATTATTCAACAATTTTTGCGATAAGCTATTATTTTTCTTAAACAAATCGAATGCGTTAATTTTTCAAAAAACCCATATGATTTTTTTCAGAATTTTCTCTCAACTATAAAAATAATCTTATTTTTAGGTTCCAGTATGTCCACTACTGTTGATTTACCAAGGTTACAATTATTCCAAGTAATAAAAGATATTTTGAAGGATGATATCAACGTGATTTATGGAAGGATCGAAAAATTTTTGTCTGAAAACCAAAATGCGACTTATTATTTATCAGAAAACGAGAAACGGCAAATATCAGATTTGGTGTATAAGATAAAAACAAGATGGGATTCAAGTAATAGGACTGAAGAAAAATTTATAAGAAAAAATTATGATTGGGTTTAAAACGCCCTGGGTGACGCCATCTTGTATTTGCCATTTCGAATTTTATAATTCTGACAGAAAATTCGTAATCAGCGACCCCAAAACCCTCAAAAACGATATGTAACATGATTATGATAAATAATACATGATATTATACCCCAGGGGGTGGTCGATTAGGGGTGAAGGGGGTGAATTTCTGTACATTTGACATAAAATTTGTATTCAGCGACCCCAAAAACCCTTAAGATTCCATTTTGGAATGAATTACTTGAATTTTCGAATTTTGGCCAGCTTTTTGGCAATCGGCCGCACTGTGCGGTGGTATGATCCCACCTTTCCATCATTTCTTGATGAGAGATAATATTTATCTCCCTAGCTGCAGTTTGTCTAGAAATACTGCAGAAAGGTTCAGGGCCAATAAAAGTAGACTTGGCACCCTGTTAGCTAAGGTATCTGCAACCTCATTTCCGACAACTCCTTTATGTCCAGGAACCCATTTCAAAGTGACTGTTATGAAGAGATAGGTCCTGTACATTTCAGGGTAAGTTTAGAATTAACCCTATAAGATTTGATGGCTTTAAGGGCCGCTTGACTGTCGCTGAGTATAAAAATACGACGATGTACATAGAGTTTATCCATGTACATCTGCAGACAGTAAATAATGGCCAGTATCTCTGCCTGGAAAACAGTGACCCAATGAGCCAAACGACGAATGCGGAGGGTTTTGGGACTGCCACAATAAACGCCCAGGCCCGAGAGGCCGTGATGACGGCAGCCATCAGTGTACCAAATGATGGCACCCTTGGGAAATTGCCAATTCAAACCATCTGGCTCTACCACGGGGTCAATTATGACCTCGCTCGAGGGCTCAGGGAGGGCCTGAGTAACTGCAATACCAGAAGGCATCTGGAGAATATGATAGGTAAAAACCTGGCTAATGAAAGTATGAGACTTCACCCCAGGGAAGACCATCCATAGCCCTTGATTACTCAGTCTATATGAACTTTTCCTGGCGACACCTTTGATATATATATATGAAGTGGAGTCAGAGAAAGTATAATCTCTAAAGCTTTGGTTGGCCTGGTAGAGACAGCACCCGTTATACTCAAACACGCCAATCTTTGAAGAGAGGCCAGCTTGGCTCTAACGGTCAGTTGCTCAGACTTACGCCACCAAATTAGAGCGCAGTATGTCAAAATAGGTCTGATCGCCGTGACATATAACCAGTAAATCATCTTGGGAGTAAGAGCCCATGATTTACAGAGGGCTCTACGACAACGGTAAAGTCCAACTTTAACTTGATTAATTTTGTAATCAAGATGTTGGTTCCAAGTCTACCTACTATCGAGGATAACCCCTAAATATTTGACTTCGTTCCTCACAATGATCTTCTCACCAAACAGAGTTGGCCTGTAAAGGGAACTAGAGTGGTCTTTGAGGGATTAACCCTTAGATTCCGCTCTAAACACCATGATTGAAATTTATACAAAGCCATTTGTACAAGATCAAAAATAGTGAGCTTGTCGATCCCAGAAACGTAGATGAGGATATCATCTGCGCAACACTGGGCGTAAATACCTTGATCGTTAAGAAATGAAATGAGGTCGTCCATAACCAGGTTCCAGAGCAGCCTGGTCTCAAAGAATACCACCCTGCGGACAGCCCCTGGAGCGCCGAGCAACAATCCCCTCACCTAACAAGTCAGATATAATTATTCTATCCGCTAAGAGGACCTGAATGCAGTTGCGGATTAGTGAAGAAATTGCTTTGGCAGTTAAAGCTTTAGCAATAGAGTCGTAGGAAGTGTTATCAAACGCTCCCTCAATATCGAGAAAAACAGCTAGAGCAAACTCTTTATACTCCAGAGTTTTTTTCTATCCTTACTACCAAATGGTGTAAAGCTACCTCCGTAGATTTGCCAGACTGATAGGCAAATTGATTAGCGTGAAAGGGACCAAGAGTCCCAAAATCTTCTCTAATTCGCCCATCAATAGTCTTCTCAAGGCACTTAAGCACAAAGGAAGACAGACTGATGGGTCGAAAACTCTTGGCTAGGTGATAGCGACCCTTACCGGGTTTCGGTATGAAAATCGCCTTGACCTGCCTCCAGAGAATTGGAATATAACCTATACCTAAACTAGCTCTAAAGATTGAACACAGGATCGGCGAGATCACGTCTGATACTTGCTGAAGAAGTACCGGAATGATCTCGTCCGGCTCAGGTAATTTATAGGGATCAAAGGATTTAATAGCCCAAATGACCCTACGACGAGTAATTACTTCACCAGCTGCAGCCCATCTAGTCCGCGATGTCCTGACCATAGAGTCAAGGTACACCGAATCCAACGGACCAATGAGCTCAGCGCCTGGGAAGTGAGTTGTAATTAGAGTCTCAAGGACTTCTCTACTGTTACTGGTGAATTCACCATTAGATTTCATGAGAGTGCCAAACATAATAGGTTTATCGCCTCTCAAAAGTGTACAGAGTCTAGCTCCTTCCTCAGTCTTTTGGACTGATTCACAGAACTTCCTCCATCAAGTACGTTTAGCTGATCTAACAGCTTTTTTACACTCAGCGAGGGCATTTTTATAAACCTGCCACTCGTTAGTCTTTTTAGCTTTCTTAAAAAGCTTCCTTATTCTTTGTCTCTGTAGAGAGAGATCGTGGTTCCACCAGACACAGTGGGATCTACACTGAGTTAGCAAAACTCATGGGATAGCAAGCACATTGATTGATGGGCAGGGCTCACGAATTCACAGGGGTAACGGATTCTGGGAATGGACCATTAGAAGTTGTGGGAAGAGCTTGGATAAGTGATTAATCAGAAATGGCACGTCGTCGCGAGTTGACGATTTTTGAACGGGGTATGATAGTAGGTGCCCGACGCATGGGATGTTCCATTTAGGCAGTGGTGCAGGAATTTGGTTTTCCCCGCTCAACTGTCTCCAGGGTGTATCGGGAATGGCTGGATGAAGGTGTCACAGTCCACAACAGTCACCATACCGGGCGTCCAGCTGCCCTGAATGATCGTGACCGGCGACACCTGGGACGAATGATTCAGAGAGACAGGAGCGCAACATTGCAGCAAATCACAGACCAGTTTAATACTGGCCGCACTAGAAACGTCTCTCGGTGGACAATCCGTCGGAATCTGCATGCCCTCGGGTTTGGCAGCCGTCGCCCTACACGGGTGCCAATGCTTACCCAGCGTCAACGGACACACCGGCGTGCATTTGCCACCAACCATCTTGGCTGGACTCTGCAACAGTGGCGTAACGTCATATGGTCAAATGAGTCACGATATCAACTGTACCACGCTGATCGGAGGCACCGTATGTGGCGCAGACTCACGAAACGATGGATCCCGCATGCCAACAGGTGATGGTGCAGGGTGGTGGGGCGTCAGTGATGGTCTGGGGTGCATTTTCCTGGTTTGGAATGGGCCCTCTGGTTATCCTGGACCAAACGTTGAATGGCCCACGGTATCGTCAACTCATCGGAGACCATCTGCACTCGTTTTTGACATTTCAACACCCTGACGACGTGGCAGTCTTTCAAGATGACAATGCTCCACCACATCGCTCCAATGTCGTCCGCGAATGGTTCGAGGAGCATGCAGGAGAGGTGTCATGAATAATTGGAATAAGGTGTCATGAATGAATATCACGTACAATTAATGATTGTGTGAATGAGTTTCAAGGAACCTGGTTTAGTGGAACCATTATGATTCAATGGAACTAACATTGCTAAAATATAGCATGTAATATATCAAACGACTTGGAATGAGGTGTCATGAATGAATATAACGTAAAATTATTGATAGTCGAAATTGGTTTCAAGAAACCTGGTTTAGTGGAACCATTATGATTCATTGGAACTAACATTGCTAAAATATAGCATGTAATATATCAAACGACTTGGAATGAGGTGTCATGAATGAATATAACGTAAAATTAATTATAGTCCAAATTGGTTTCAAGGAACCTGGTTTAGTGGAACCATTATGGTTCATTGGAACTTTCATTGCTAAAACATGGCATGTAATATATCAAACGACCTAGAATTATGTGTCATGAATGAATATAACGTAAAATTATTGATAGTCCAAATTGATTTCAGGAAACCTGGTTTAGTGGAATTATTAAGGTTCACTGGAACTTTCATTGCTAAAATATGGCATGTAATATATTAAAGGACTTGAAATGAAGTGACATGAATGAATATAACGTAAAAATTAATTATAGTCAAAATTGGTTTCAAGGAACCTGGTTTAGTGGAACCATTATGGTATAGTGGAACTATTATGGGTCATTGGAAATTTCATTGCCAAAATATGGCATGTAATATATCAAAAAACTTGGAATGACGTGTCATGAATGAATTTAACTTAAAATTAATGATAGTCCAAATTGGTTTCAAGGAACCTGGTTTAGTGGAACATTGTTATAGTGGAACCATTATGGGTCATTGGAAATTTCATTGCCAAATTATGGCATGTATATATCAAACGACTTGAAATGAGATGTCATGAATGAATATAACGTAAAATTAATGATAGTTTAAATTCGTTTCAAGGAACCTGGGTTTAGTTGAACCTGTATGGTATAGTGGAACCATTATGGGTCATTGGAAATTTCATTGCCAAAATATGGCATATAATATATAAAAACGACTTGGATTGAAGTGTAATGAATAAATATAACGCAACATAAATGATAGTCCAAATTTGTTCCAAGGAACCTGGTTTAGTGGACCCATTATAATATAGTGCAACCATTATGGGTCATTGGAAATTTCATTGCCAAAATATGGCATGTAATATATCAAACGACTTGGAATGAGGTGTCATGAATGAATACAACGTGAAATAAATGATGGTTCAAATTGATTTCAAGGAACCTCGTTTATTGGAACAATTATGTTATAGTGGAACCATTATGGTTCATTGGAACTTTCAATGCTAAAATATGGCATGTAATACACTGAGTGGCCAAATTATTATGACCACCTAACAGTTTTAGGCGAATGAGCTATAGCGTCACAGCGCTGCCGCTAGAGGGCTAGATAGCTATAAAAAGGGAATGCAGATGAGGTGAACCATCAGTTGCACTGTTTTTTGCGACGATGTGGGCAAAAAACCTGATTTAACTGAGCTTGAATGCGGGACGATCGTCGGCGCGCGCGGTGTCCGAGCCAGTATCAGCAAAGCAGCTGAACTTGTGAAGTGTTCAAGAGCAGCAGTTATTAATGTTTATAGAGATTGAACTACCAAGAAAAAAACCGGCTCTCAACGTCAAGCGTGTGACCGTCACAGGCTCCTCAATGCTCGAGCTGAAAGGAGATTGGCCAGAGTTGTCCAGGGCGACAGAAGAGCAACATTGCGTTAAATAGTGGCAAATCTTAATCAAGGACAAACTGTGACCACCTCTTAACGAACTGTTTGCCGCTTATTACCCCGTTTAGGCTATGGAAGCCGACGACCAGTTCGAACGCCTCTACTGTCAGACTTGAACAATAGCAGACGTCTCCAGTTCGCCAAGGAGCACAAGGATTGGACAATAGATGACTGGAAAAGGGTCATGTGGTCCGATCAGTCACGATTTCTAATGCATCATGCAGATGGCAGGGTTGTATATAGAGAAAACAACACGAAAGCATGGACCCCACCTGCATCGCCGCAAAACTTCAAGCTGGTGGCGGCTGTATTATGGTTTGGGGGATGTTTTCTTGGCATTGTTTGGGTCCTTTGATTCCTCTGCAAGATTATTTAAGTATTGTCGCAAATCAAGTACATCCCGTTATGTTAATGGTGTACTCTGACGGGGATGGATACATCCAGCAGGACAATGCTCCTTGTCATAAGGCTGGCATCGTCCTCAGATAGTTCGAAGAACATGCCGAAGAGTTTACCTTGCTTCGTTGGCCTGCACAATCGCCAGATCTAAATCCCATTGAGAATTTATGGGATGAGATCGAACGGGCCGTCAGGCAGCGGGATCCAGCACCATCAAATCTGCAGGAATTGGAAGGTGCAGTTCATCAGAGTTGGTCTCAACTTCCTCCTACAACCTATCAACATCTCATAGAATCCTTGCCCCAAAGAATACAAGCAGTAATAAGAGCGAAAGGTGGCCCAACACTGTATTAAAGGGGTGGTCATAATAATTTGGCCACTCAGTGTATATCAAACGACCTAGAATGAGGTGTCATGAATGAATATAACGTAAAATTAATGAAAGTCCAAATTGGTTTCAAGGAACTTGGTTTATTGGAACGATTATGGTTCAATGGAACTTTCAATGCTAAAATGTGGCATAGAATATATCAAACGGCTTGAAATGAAGTGACATGAATGAATATAACGTAAAATTATTGATAGTCCAAACTGATTTCAAGAAACCTGGTTTAGTGGAATTATTAGGGTTCATTGGAACTTTCATTGCTAAAATATGGCATGTAATATATCAAACGACTTGGAGAGATGTGTCGTGAATGAATATAACGTAAATTAATGATAGTCCAAATTGGTTTCAAGGAACCTTGTTTAGTGGAACGATTATGGTTCATTGGAACTTTCTTTGCTAAAATATGGCATGTAATATATCAAACGACTAGGAATGATCTGTCATGAATGAATATAACGTAATATTAATGATATTCGAAATAATTTCAAAGTTACGTGATATAATATTTTCGTTATGATCCATCAGAAACTTCCAATGTTAACATAGGGCGGTTTAAAAATATAGTTCTGCGAATGGTTTTGTTTAACCTTTCGGTACTTGGTTATGTCATTCCTTAATGGTTTATTAATTACCGAAAGATGCTTTATGCTCTCAGTGTGGGGAAACGTGTCTGGCTGTCTGTCTGTCCGTCCGTCTGTCAGTAACTCAAAGTCCTCCGAGGCTATGAAAGATTTTCAAAACCTGTTTTCGTCAGTCGATGAATATGGTTCATGGCACGAACCAGTTACAAATATTATCTAAATCGGTTCATTGGCACTTGCACAAATAGTACCTCAATTTTCCCGCCAAGCAATTTTCAATGGGAAGACATTAAGCAATATATCAAACAAATCGTTATGACGAGATAGAAGCGGTTATTCATTATTATTTTCGTCAATCGATGAATATGGTACAGGGCACGAACCAATCAGAAATATAGTCTAAATCGGTTTAATAGCACGTGCACAAATGGTACCTTCACGACCCCACCTAGCAATTTTCAATGGAGAGATATATATATTAAGTAATATATCAAATAATTCGTAATGACGAGATAGACGCGGATATAAATTACTATTTTCGCCTATTAATAAACATGGTTCCGGGAATCGAAAATGGTTGAAATCAAAGAATAGCACGTGCTCTAATGGTACGCTTATGACACCCTCAAATATTTTCAATGATTAGATATGGCATGTAATATATCAAACAAATTGGGATGATGTGTCATTATTGAATATATAGTAAAATTAATGATAGTCGAAATTAATTTCAAGGAACCTGGTTTAGTGGAACCACTACAGTTCATTGGAACTTTCAATGCTAAAATATGGCATTAAATATATAAAACAACTTGGTTTGAGGTGTCATGAATGAATATAACGTAAAATAATGATAGTCGAAATTGGTTTCAAGGAACCTGATTTAGTGGAACCATTATGGTTCATTGGAACTTTCAATGGTAAAATATGGTATGTTATATATCAAACGACTTGGAATAATGTGTCATGAATGAACATAATGTAAAATTAATGATAGTCGAAATTGGTTTCAAGGAACCTGGTTTAGTGGAACCTTTATGGTTCATTGAAACTTTCAATGCCAAAATATGGCATGTAATATATCAAATGACTTGGAATGTGTCATGAATGAATATAACGTAAAATTAATGATAATCCAAATTCGTTCAAAGGTACGTGGTCCATTAGAAACTTACAATATTAACATAGGACAGTTTAATATACGGTTCCGCGAATTTTTTAGTTTAACCTTTCGGTACTTGGTTATGTCATTCCTTAATGGTTTATTTTGTTGTTTATTATGTTATTTATTTTTGTGTAATTATGTATAACACTTAACACATTTTCTTTACAAACTTTATAATTTTCTATGTATAACCAAAATATACACATTCATTTAGCTACATACATAATTTTTCTTGATTATTGGACCTTATTTGAAATTTACCAAATAACATATTTTCCATATCTTATTTATCTCAGGAGCCATTGTCAAGGGAAATACTTGCTTTAAGATTCTAGATTCTTCGATTATTTTTATAACTCGTTCTACATGAATTCTCAAACTTGCAATTTCTCTTGTTGCACTCTCATCTTCTTGACTGAGAAAATCCCTGCCATTCAAAAATGGTGGAATATTCACAGAGGCACCAACTTTCCTTAAAGAATCTTCCATCAGAAAGCCTCGATCTGACATCACTGAATCATTGGGTTTTAGTCTGTCAATAATGCCACACCTCTGTCAACTCCTTATCTGACAAACGAGCTGGAGCTAAGTCAGAGACAAAACTAATGAATCCATTTGGAGTTATACCTACTAATCCCTTGCAGGTATTATGGTGCTTATAACTGGAAAATGTTTCTGACTGCACCCGAAAGCAAGAAGCTGTTTCAGTACAGTCTAATATGACCCTTGTAGAAGGATACTTTTCTTTAAACTCGTTTGGCATAAAGTCATTCACAGTGGTCCTCGAAGGTCATATAGGCAGTCTGCAAAGTCTATTTTCTAAAAAATTCACCCAGGTTATCCAAGTTCTTGATACTGTAGATTGAGACACCATGAATCTAAATGCTAACATAATAATCCCAGATGTAAATGGATAAGAACAAGAATGAACTCATTTTTAAATGAGAGTGCTGGAGGTCTACCACAATTACATTTTTCTTGGTTATCAAGTGTACATTTCCCATGATAATACACCAAATGAGGCAGGTCAGGTTCTAAGTATGAAAATAGTGCATTAATATCAGCAGCACTTCTGAAGCTGGTATAAAATTGGATTGCACTTTCATTTCCAACTAAATTTTCATAATTCAGGGCAGGCTGCTTCAAGCTTCTTACATTTTTCTTCAGTAAATGATTTTTTGTTTTTTAAGGCTGTCATTTTCGTTTTTTGTCACTTCTAATTTCAATTTTAGTATCTCAAGTTCCTGCAAAACTTTGTCATACATAGCCTTATAATCAGGGACAAGGACTGTATTCTGAACTTAGCACAAACATTTTCAATAACTGAACTGACACAATCTTGAACACTTACCTCATTTTCTTCACTCTGAACCAAATTATTTTCGTATGCTTCACCACTGCAGTACGGGGCAAGCAAAACATTCGAATTTGATTCACCTTCAAAACTTCTAAACATTTCTCTACGAGGCCTGTTATCGTTTTTTCATGTCTTTTAGAGGAAACACTGTCGGCAGCCAACTGTTCTTGTTCATATATGTTTTTTCTGTCTCGAAATGCAAGCTGCAAACACGATATGATTTTAATTTGGCTTCATTATGTTGCCACAACTTGTATTTCTTTGTTCCTTGTCGGGAAATATTACAAAACCATTGCTTGCGTAGTTTCAAATCCTTAGGAAGCTGATGAAATTTCAGAATCCCTTTAATTTTCTTCGTGTTGGAATAACATCCTGGAACACATGTGAATCCACCTCTACATTTACTATTTCCAATGTTTAGATCCATTGTAAAATTATTTTCATCACAAATTTCAACTTACAAAATGCTCAACTGACGTGATTGCGAAGCACACTCACTCACGATCAACTCTGCTTGATACTATATCCCACAATGCATCACTCTTTTTCGCGCATGCGCAGAGTTTGGCATATGGTTTATTGACAAGTACTTTAAATAAACTTATTGATGATTGGTTTTAATTTTGTGAGTTTTTCAAAATTTGCTTTATACTGTATAACATACACCTATATATTTAATGCTGTGATGTATATGATTAAAATACTGTATTGCATACACTGTAATATTTAAAAATAAACATTATTTCTTGTATTATTTGTATGTTGACCACCTCTGTAAGGTGACCACTTGAACCACGACAACGGGTGTCATGTGCCAACTCAGTGAAAAGAAATAATATACATGAACACAAGTAGTGAGGGTAAATAATATTCTTTTTAATTCTAGCTTAGAATTATACGTATAAGATTGAGGCTCCGGGGCCGCCCAATTTCGCAACACAAACAAACTTAACTTTGAATTCTTACGCCCGTATTCACAACGTTTTAAAACGAATTTAAACTGGAGCTTAAGCATAACTCGTATTCACCACGAATGAATTTGTTTAGAAACAAAACGTCTTCAAAGTACGAAGACTGCATATCGTCCTCCATGTTGTTTTTCTTTGGCTGGAGTTGCTGAAGATAAGTCACGTTTTGAGCCTCAGAGCGGTATTCGCGAGCAGGCTGGAGAACAGCAATTACAAGATTTGCTGGTGGCGCCATCCATTGGCACGATTGCGAGGCAGGAGACAAGGAAGAGCAAGAGGAAGAGAAAGGGGAGGACAAAGGAAGTGACCTGGCGGAAGTCAGAGGTGTTTTCTTGGTCAGTAGCAGAGACAAATGAAAATAAGAGACTGGCACCCTCTAGTGGTGCCTTCGCGCCGCCATAACGGGATTGGCAAGAAGCAGCTGATCGCCGTAGGCAATGCATGTGAATCAATCGCAAACATTTATTTTTTCTAATATCTACCTAAGATATCTTGATGAATTTATTATGGAACCACCAGAAAAACTTGCTCTATTAAACAAAAAAATAATCATTTAAATCGGCCCATCTGATAAAAAGTTATTTGATGATAAATAAAGTTATTTTTAAACATAAATTAAAAAAAAATAGTTTAAATGAAAAAGGAGGAAGATATTATATTAAACAATTAACTAGGAAAATTCTCCTCTATAAATTATAATTTTAAAGTAAATAAAATATACAGATTATATCAAATTACCTTTGATATGGAGTAAAATAATAACTCACCGGACCATATTAAGGTTACTTTCTCTTGTCTCTCTTCTTATTTCGATCTGTTTTTTTTTGTTGTTGTTGTTTTGTTTTTTTATAATTTATATTAAAAAGCAATTAATTTACGAAAATTCTCCTTTATAAATTCCTTTATTTAAGGTAAATAAAATAAAATATACATATCAACAATAATTTGGATTATAATTAATGAACTGTATATTTTATTTTATTTATATCAATTAACAGACATTGTCTCAAGAACAACAAAAAAAATAAAAATTCTTCATAAGAGTATAAAAAGATTAAATCAGAAGATTTTGAAAATAGAAAATATCACAGATTTAAAACAACATAATTTTATGTCAGAGACTTCATTAGATAACCTTTCAACTTGCTGTTCATCAGAAGCTGGAACAGAAATTTTTAAAAGAATCCAGCTGAAATATAAAAACAAATTAACTGAAAATCAATATCCACCTTCAATCAGATCATTTGCTCTAACTCTGCAATTCTATTCTAGCAGAGCTTATGATTATGTTAGAAACATTTTTGGTTTATCCCTCCCTGCACCTAAGATTTTAAGACAATGGTATGCAAGTATTGATGGAAAACATGGATTCACTCAAGAGAGTTTCACTGTCTTATCTCATTATGCAAAGGAATGTGGTCAAAAATTACTCTGCACTCTAGTTGTTGATGAAATGGCTATAAGAAAACATATTGAATGGGATGGATCAACTTACAATGGTTATATAGATATGGGAACTGAATTGAACAGTGATTGTCTACCTGTTGCCAAAGAAGCCTATGTGTTTATGGTTGTAGCTATAAATGACAACTTTAAATTGCCATGTGCTTATTTCCTTATTGATGGCCTAAATGGCCAAGAAAGAGCAAATATAGTCAGGGAATGTATCATCAAATTACATGAAATTCAAATTAACATAGTATGTTTAACTTTTGATGGAACAACATGCAACATAGCAATGGCCAATTATTTAGGAGCTAGGCTAACATATGAAAACATGTGCACCAAATTTCCTAACCCAGCTGACAACAATAAAAAAATTAATGTTATGCTGGATCCAAGTCACATGCTAAAATTACTGCGTAATGCTTTGGCTGATAAAAAAATTATATTAAATCATCAAGGACAGGTAATCTTTATATTTTAATAATCAAATTTTATTCATGCCTTAACACAGGCATGTCCAACAGCTTCAGTTCATGAGTCATATTTAAAAATTTTTTTTGGAGGGAAGCACATAATATTTCTCAATTAAAAAGAAATATCACTGCAAATTATACATCATTTTTCATTAAATTGATTACATTAAATTAATGACAAATTGATTATTGGCATTAAATATACGAGGTTTTAATTGATTGCAGGGAACAAAAAATTAATCCTGCTGGACAGATATATCCAGCAGGTAATATGTTGGATATTCCTGGCTAGTGCTTGAATACACTGTGATATAAGATGATCCTTATAGAGTAATATCCTTTCAGGAAATTAAATGGGCATACATAGAATCATTACACAAATTACAAGAAAATGAAGGATTGCATTTGGGAAACAAATTAGGCAGCAAACACATAAACTGGAGAAAACAAAAAATGAAAGTAGCTTTAGCAGCACAAACTCTTAGCCAATCAGTGGCAGATGCATTGGATTTTGCAGCAAAAGATTTAAATCTAAAAGAGTTTCAAAACTGTGAGGCAACAGTTGAATTTATTCGCATATGTGATAGATATGATATTTCATTTCAGTTATATTTTAAATTATCCATTTAAAGTAGGCACTAACATACGGTTTGATTTTAATATCTCTAACCCTTATCATAATTTTGACTAAATAATTTGTAAAAAAAAAAAAATGTTGTTTACCAGAGACAAGAGAAAGTAACTTCTCTTGTCTCTGATCTGTATCAACAATGTAAGTGAACCTGGGCAATAATTACACTACTTGTTTTTTTCTTACTTTCTAATAATTAATATTTATACAACTAGATTGTTTGACATTTCAAATTCATTACACCCTTTGGGAAGAGGCTTTAAAGCTCCATTAAGAAAGGATAATGAAAATTCTTGGATGCCAATTTTAAACCAAGGAGAACACTACTTAAAGTCTCTTACTGATGTCCACACCAGAAAGCCCCTTGGTCTCGGAAACAGAAAAACTCCTATTATTGGATTTTTAAATATAATTTCAACTTTGAAAGAGCTATACAATTCACTTGTCAATTCTTCACAACCAATGATGAAGTTTGTATATTTCAAATTTAGTTGACACAATCTATCAAACATTGTTTATGAAATAATATAAACTAATATGTCCACTTTATTTAATAGATATATATTAACAGGAAAATTCAGCCAAGACCACTTAGAAGACTTTTTTAATTCAATCCGTGCTCGAGGAGGGTGGAATAACAGTCCTACAGCAAGACAATTTAAAACAGCTTATAAGAGAATGCTAGTTCATAATGAGATATCACCATCATATTCTGGAAATTGTCTTGCTGCAAAAACAATACCAATATTATTTGCTTCAAGCACACAACAAAAAAGCTTTGATCAATACGAAATAAGTTTCCTGAAGAGACATAATATGTTGATAGATGAGTATAACTCTGATGAATATAACCATGAATCCATATCAAACGATGAACCTCAATATTATCCAATCTTTGATATTAAAATTTTGTCCAAATATTGTGATTCGGTTGTATATTGCAGGGTTTGTTTCTAGGTCTGTAATTAATTCTATAATCTGCATTCAATGTAAAGAAGCACTGAAAGAGCAAACTTCGGATATCACAGCAGCCACAGCCTTATTATTCATTGTGAAAAAAAATAAAGGGGGCGTTATCACACCATCGAAAGATGTAGTAAACCTGTGCAAAATTTCAGAAAAAATCATTAGGAGTGAATTTTATAATCTAGGAGAGCAAAGAGCAATTAAAATGAATATGCCCATCAAAATTCTAGCAAAAACATTACATTTTATAACCGAAAACAAAATTAATATTTTCACTAATTTAACTCACCATTCATTTGAAATGAGTCCTTCTGACGATCATGTGCTTCGACTTATTAGACTTATTACCATCACATACTGTAATATTCGATATCACCATGAAACCAAGCGACTGACAGAAAAAATAAGTGGAGAAAATATACGCAGTGTCTTATCACGACTTATTATATTTAAAAATCAATAAAGAATAAATCAATTTAAATTTTTTGTGTAACTCCATTGGTAATACTGTATGAAGAGGCTTCAAATTTACTTTTTATTTAGCAATACAAATGAAAATATTTATTAGGTATTAAGACTGATTAAATTATAAGAATCAACTTTTATAATAATAAAAATCAGTTAAGACTTAAAAAATAAATTCATCCTTCTTCTAGATTCATTTACTTTCACCATGGATGAAGAAATAACTTTGCTTCTTCAGTTCTCTTCATCTATGCTTTCACTTGTCTCTGGCTAAGCCTCCATTATTACAATAACGATAGGAGTTGCGAGTTGTACGCGCTCTTTTAAAAATTCGTAAGGCATTGAATCAGCTATTGAAAGTCATTAAAAGTATACGTTATCGTTAGTTAATGCAATAAAGTTTTTTTAAAAAAATCAGAAAACAGGTTACGCTTACTAATACCTCTCGAAGTCATCTACAAAAACAGCTGAAATAACATTGAGAACATACGCCACCTTACGTTTCTGCCATCCCCATAATGGAGATCGCTGCACTTCCGGTGGCACCAGTAGCGCTCAGCAAAATGAATAGGGCACTGCCAGTCTCTTATTTTCATTTGTCTCTGGTCAGTAGCATAGAGATAGATATATACCAGAGGTGGAAACTCAATGCTAAATCAAGGGACTTGGGATCAAGTGCTCGCCAGGGCGGCGCTTCGATTCCCTTGAAGAATAAGCAAACGACGTTGTTGCTTAATACGGCATTTCCAACGTTCAGTGTCCTTAAACAGAGCGCGCGTTTCATATTAAATGTTAATTTTCACACTATTCTTCTTTTACTCCTGGAGAGTGCTTTTTCAATAATAATAATAATAATAATAATAATAATGATAATAAATTTTAAAATAAAAAAAAATTATGCCCTGCTACACCTTTGTCTTTTTTTAATTTTATGAATCCTTATTTTTTTATTTCACTTTTTAAACCAAAAAAGGAATACTCTTTTTTAAAGTAAAAACAAGAATGGATGAAGGGGGGTAAAAATATAAAAAAGTTTTTTTTTAAATATTTTATTTTATTTTTAGTAATTTTAGGAGGACAAACGAGTAATAAGTCAAAGTAGTAAATTAACTGTTGTAGATTATATTATAAAAACAAATTAATTCTTTGAAATTTTTGAAATTTATTCATCCAATAAACAAAGGGCCTAGATATGAATACAAAAAAAAATTTCACTTTTGTGAATTCATTATTTCTTTTATTAAGATAATTTCAAAACTCTTTTGGCATACTTTAATTTTTTGTTTGCATATTGTTTGGTTAACGTTTTTAAATACTGTTCTAATCTCATTTTTTCATTTTTAATTATCATATTTGCAAATACAATTCAGCATGAAAATGAGAACAATATAGTGATTACCAAGAAATAATTGGATGGATTTCTTGCAAAAGTTTTTATGCGATCAACTGTCAACCGAGAAGTAAAACACCCTTTAAATCATATGATTTATGGGGTTGTTTTAATAGTCAAAGTGTTGGTGAAATTATTTTTTTTTTGTGAGCAGCCGGTTCCATACAGAAGTTTATAATACAGAAATGATGGAATTCTTTGTCACTCAATTATTGAGAAGATCTGTTCATCTGAAGATGTTATTTTCAAACAGGATAAAGTACCAGCTTATACGTCCAAAAAAATCGGAAAAGAGAAATAATTGTCCTGAAATGGCCAAGAAATTTGCCTGCCATGAATCTAATCGAAAATCTATGGGAAATCATGATAAATAGAATACAGAAACCGTTGACAAAGAACAAAAAAAGATCTCACTGAATGTATCCAAAGTGTTAGACATATATTACACAGGAACTTTGCCCTGACCTTACCAATATCATCGCCCAAAAGAATTGGGACTGTTGTTACGGCAAAAGATGATTCTCCAATATGGTAAAATCAATTATGTATATAAAAAAAAGATAAGATATTTCCGATTTACCAATCCGTGAAAATAGTTTTATTTGCGCTGATGCATTTTGTAACAACAATATCTTCAAAGCAGTGATTAAATTTAATTATTATTTTACTGATTTTTTTATTAACTTGTGCATATAATTATTTCACTTTATTTATTTATTTAGCCCAATTTATTTAATTAATTAATTATTAACTTTATTTTATTTTGTTTTATTTATTGTATATGTTTATCATTTAATTAATCTATTCTTATTATATTTTAATTAAATTTTAGCTATTTTTTATTTATTTAATTTTTCATCAAATTCCATCATAAATGTTTTATTTTATTTACTCATTTATATTTATAACTTTGTCATTAAAACGCCAAAATGCAGAAAACATTAGTAAGCAGTCTTCATAGCGCCGCCATCTTAGTTTGACAAAAAAAGCTGAGTTTCACCCCCCTGGTCAGTAGCCTCCGAGAGTTTGAGCGGGAAGGACGCAGGCGAACAAGGCACCTCGTCCACAAATGGCCCGCCAAATTTAAAGCCCGAAGCTCAGTTGGTGAGGTGAGCGAAGCGTGAGCGAAATAGGCGTCGAGGACGAGCTTCTAAGCGTTTGAATAGTGCCAAGGGGTGCTCGCAACACGAGGTGCATCGACAAGAGCGGGCGCATGTGAATTTAGCGTCGCGTTCGAATGCTGAGGACCCCGTAGCGTCCATTGCCGTCGTGAGAGGACGGCAGCCAGCCATATTCTACTGGTTCAGAAGGTAGCCATTCTTCCACGAGTGTTTCTCCTGTTAAAGAAGTGCAGGTAGAACGAGCGAGCGAGCAAGTGTGCGTCGTAGGTCCAAATTGTGAGTATCTTTCTTATTCATTCTTACGTGCTCGGCGTACCGTTTTATACCAGCTTGGCTTAAGCAGCTTATCTTGCGCTTCGGTTTTGGTTGCGTTGGGTTTAAGGTTTTTGACCGTCGTAACTGTCCAGAGGAGCCTATGTCGCGTAAATGCGAATGATACTGGCCGTGATAGTGCGTTTGTTGATCAGGGCGTTTTACTACATGTAATGCCCTGGGGTTTATCTGCCTTTGTCTATGAAGATTTGGGAGCAGTATATCATTGCAATACCTAGCCACTTGAACAAGGTATCTTTATCTCGCAAAGTTCAAGTTACTTTTTATTTCTTTATGCTTGCATAGGCAAGCATTATACCTTAATGGGGTTAAATGACATGAGGTCATATCTAATGCTTAATATTTCTTTGTGTCCTATAGGTTATAAGTCAACCTGTTACTAAACGCTGTGTCGTCGCCGTTTTCTGTTATTACGGTGGCAAGATTCCAGGATACCGTAAGTGAATCAGTCTGATTAAAGGAGCAGACCTTCCATTACGTCATCCTGGTCTAAGCAAGTGCCCGTGTGGGCTTTATCTTTTATTTTTGTGCGAAAGCGGTAAGCCGGCACTCAGTTGGCTTGCCGGCTTTCTCGAGGGTCTTAATTATCCCTTATTGATTTAAATCTGTACGGAGAATATTTTCTCCATCTCCTTGCTAGAGAGCTTAGTTATCTCTGTAAATTGGGAAAAAGGGAGTTAACTTTTGTTACCGAACTAGGTTATTGGTTAAAGCATTCTTTATCCACATTTATATAATTTATTATTTTGTACCAGCCCTTCGGGTCCTGGCTGTAACCCAGAAGGGGTTCTATCCCTTTCTCCGATCAGCTACGCTTTGCGCTAGCTTTATTAGTGTATAGCACAATTATGTTTGATTAAACCGTATTTTATTTCTCCTACTATTACAACTGTGTCCCGTGTCAATTGTTTACCTTCACTGATCAGGTTTGATCGTGACAAGATACACTGCGCATGCGCTTCAGTCTAAGATCGACTTAAGCGGCAGTAGAGGGCAACTTAAACTCAGCGACGTTTAAGTTAACTTAACCGCGTGGTGAATATGACACGTTTGAATGCGAGTTTAAAACGTACTGAATACGGGCGTAAGAGATATATCATTGGAGGTTATGGCCAATGAGATGTTGGTGTATATCAATCAGGTTAAAACGAAGTTGAAATTTTTAAGCCTGCTTGCAAAAGAGCAAGTTAAGCTGCTGTTGGTGAATATGGGCGTAAGAAAAATTATTTAACTCAAGTTCTAATTAACGACTTAAAGTCTAAGCCTTCTCGGAAATTAAACCAACGCGCGTCTACGTCGTATTTAAAAGTACTTGTCTACGTGAACTTAACGTAGCAATATAAAAAATAAAGTGAAAGGCTTCCATGAAACTCAAATTCTAGTCCGGTAAGGAGTAATAGAATTCTAATAAAAATGGCACTCTGAACATATACGGGCCATAGAATAAATTGTTTTGCCCAACAAGCAGAAATCACGTCCAAATTTTAAAGTAATGTTAAGTTTGGTATACTCGTTGGCTTCTTAAATAAGACCAAGTAACGGGATCCCATCCAATACGCAATCAGTTAATCAAAGCTCCTGGGTGCAATAACCCACTCGAATCCATTAGAAAGAAAAGAGATAGCACTTATTGTTGCTTCTTTATAGATGAGTCCGCCATGAAAAGAAAATGTCCATCCTGAGAAAGAATTAGAAAGCTCATTTAACCTTATTTGATGAAACTGTATGCTGAGAAGCTGCATTGACGAGCGTGCTCCCAATTAAGCAATCTCGGAGCCGCAAAAATATCGCTGGTAGCTTCTTATCTCCGAAGCTTCACAAACCCGCTGAGGTCTTCCGTTAAATATCCGTTCAGTGTCCACGAAAAAATTCCCAACGCAGCGGTGAACAAGGTTATCGTCCGTGGCAGAGAAAATACGCCCGCACAGCTGAATTTCTTCTTCAGATAAGTCTATGACACACAACACTGAGTTGCTTACCAGTCTCCAAACCGGCAACCGCACGTTTTCATATGAACACCAACTGTTATCTGTCCCGCTGAAAATCGACCTGCAGCACTCCTTTATCATTAGCTCCTTGCGTGTCTTTTGCTCTAAACTTAAGATCCAGCTGTCTTCTTTTACTTATCGTTTCTCTTTTCTTCACTCTTCTTGTTAAACTTGTTCTGTCTGTCTCTAACGATCTTTTTCTCCCAGTTTGAAATTATTTCCTCTGACGTCTTTCTCGTCATCGCTCTTCCTGGTTCCCCATTCGCTTTTTTCTCCAGATGATGAGGATGACGCTGAAAGTGATGACAACCGCTCAAAATTTTGTATTCGATTTCTCTTCCGAAATCGAAGCGAAGAGGTTGACGTTGCTGGCGATGACGTTGATCTGTCGGGCTTCCTTCTCCTCTCATCTGAATTTTGCCCTGACAATGGGTGGTCAACATAAGTAGGTTTCACTGTATATGGCAAATGCTTCTGTATACTGTAAAATACTACAAGTAAAAATAAATTTTCCTTCCGAAAAAAGTCCGTTCTTTATTAACGAAATCTCAAAACCACATACATTTTTTGCCATTGATGATTTCCTGATCTTAGAATTAACAGCCGGATTAATTTTGTTAATGTTACACAATTTTATTTTTTATGATATCATTTTTATTGTGTATATCCCGTTTTTTTAAAGTTACTTAAGTATTGTGCAGAAATTAGCATGTAGCTATCTTATTTTATTACAATTTGTGTAGCTATTATAATACATTCCTTGTCTTACCTTTAGCAATTATGGCAATAATAATTTAGGCAAATAATAAGGAGGTACACAAGAACAACGTGCTCTTTTAAGGTAGTTCAATTGTATTTGTATGGTTAACCAATTTTTACTAATTTCATAAAAAAGAATAAAGACTAAAGTTTAAAAATAAAAACTAAAATGTAAAGACAAAACTTTTATCGACCTGAATTTTATATTGTATAGAATATATAATGTTATTAGATATAAATAATATTTCGAAGCTTAGATGACGACAGATAGAGTTTGTGCATCATATATTTCAAGCACTGGCAGCACCGGGATTAAATGGCCTTGCTCGGGTTTTGGGTTGTCGCAACTTTACGAATTTTTAGATGTTTGCAGATTCACAACGACAATCTGCTCAGCAGCCAATATAAATTAAACAGCCTAGGTAGATGGTAAGATCTATTATTCTAAATGCCATGAATGCGAAGGCAATCATTTTGTCTTTAAATGTTATGAGTTATTAAACATGGTGGTAAGTTAGGCCGCAAAATCGTTTACGGTGGTCGCCAAAGGAACATCACCGTGAATTCTCTTTGATGCAGTGACCGGCTCAGTCTCCAGATTTCCACCCCATTGAACAACCGTTCGCTTCTTGCCTACATCTCCTTCGAATCTCCGCGAATTGCGTGAAGTTCTCTTGTCTGCATGGGCCAACATTCCTGTTGAACGTTTTCAGCATCTCGTTGAATCCATCGCCAAAACGAATAAGGGCGGTTTTGAGGGATGATGGAGGTTCAACACACTACTAGACAAGTGTACCTAATAAAGTGGCAGTTCAGTGTGTTTCATCTCAAGTGTAAACAATGTTACCGATAATTTTGAATAAGAAAATATCACATAGTACAAATAAAAAATCTATACATGAATTCATTGAAAATGATTTCGCTGCAGTTCAAAATCAAACTATTTCTCCAAGTCTTCATGTTATCCACGAGAAACCGAAACGCATACAAAATAAAATAAAATACGATATACTACTGAAGAAAAATTTTATAATTAGTCTTTGCGGGTAAATTATGGGAGTCAGTTACACGAATGGCCATGATTAAATTCTCTACTCATTTTTAAATTGGCTTAAACGACTGCACTCTCGGTGGCCATTAAGAACGGTGATATTCATATTAGTTACATCGACAGAACTTGACATATGAAAATCGCCGAGACTTGTCCTAGTATTTTCATCATGAGGAAAATCTGGTGTCCATTCCAAAGTATCGACTATCACTTACGTTTAAATGATACGAGTGCATTTCAATTATGTGAACAATAGGACTTGAGTATAAAGCTAAAGTTTTATTAAATTACTAAATATATTTATATTAAAAGAAAAGGCAAAATAAATGAAATATAGTTTATGGCTTAAGCTAGAGAAACTAAATAGCACAATTGTAAACATACCATTAGATGAATAAATAAAGCAGTTATCGTGAAATTGCATGGAGTTGACCATAATCTGGAGTACGGTCCTGTTGTACTAGAGGTTCCGCACAGTGCTACGATCAGAATACCAAAGCATCGACTTCTGAAGTAGTCACAGAAGAATAAGATACCAACACGGGAAATATGATATTCATGAGACACCACAGTTAATCAAGACACCCAGTTGCTCAAAGGATTGGTCACTCATTAATCAGGTTGATATTATGATGCTTAATCACGGTTCACTTTAACAAAACATCAAAATAAGAAGAGCGGCTGATTATAATTTAATACCAACACGTAATCAGTAATTCCATTATAACCATCGATTTAATAACAAATATGAAACACGCCGCTCCTATAACGACGAGAACTAAAAGAACGTGATTTACTGAAGTAATCGCAACACTCGAATGCGATTGTCCTTTTACAAATAAAAAATCCATTGATCCGTAAAATTATACAATTTACATCAAAAGCAGTTTTGCATTACCTAATAGCACTTATTACATTCACCGACATCATTGGTCATTTTTTACAATTTACCGGTTACTTTAGACTAATTTTCATGGAGTCGTAAACATCTAAAATAGAAATGGCTAAAAGGAGGTTATCATACTCGGAGATCATAATGTGCAACTGAATGCTGAAACGTCATTAAAATTTTATACTGTATTTTATCTTACTCTAATCATTAAATTTTTGCAACCAGACATAACAATTACATAGAAACCATTTGGATCAAATCTTTGTTCCTGAATCGGGGAATGATTATAAAATTATGAAATCCGATCTGCCTAAATCATACGATTTACTAATATTGAAATTATCATGGAAATTCCATGATTTTTAAGCATCAAACACCAACAATTAATCACGAACATTTATAACTTATATTCAATTAAGAATCTCGACAGAAAGAAATTTAATTTATATTTATTCTAATTGGCCATTCTTTTAAAAAAAATACTAACCAAGGTTGACGCCAAGATTTTGGAAACTGAATAATTCAGTCGAATGAATAATCTCACTCCAGTGCAATGCACAAATCATACAATTACGGATAGTTAAGAAAGCTTATATCCAATAGATTAAGAACTCTTCGAGAAATTCTGACTCCTCACCAGGAGAGATATTAGTTTATATATCGTCCATCTCATCTTTATTTTCTGGAGGGCACAGTTTGTCAAAGGAATTCTGAAGACCGATTTCTTATTTCATCTTTTAATGGTATATTTGAATGGTTCACGGAAATATTCTCTGAACTAGATCCACATGTGAAGGTGCCACTACACATATGGTGGCAGGCTTCTCAGGGGAGATTCCCATATTCACGAGAGAAGACGCAGGATCAATGTTTCTAGCTTTCTCTCTGGATTGAAAGCATTGGTGATGTTACTTTGTGGTATGACATCATAAATTGAATATAATAAATGCCAAGTTAAAGGGTACTGCCGTAAAGAGGGCTGCGGAATACGAGTTTTTCGACGTAAATGATTATTAAGTCCTCCGTGGAAGACTAAAGCAAATCTTCGAAAAGACAAGAACGGATAGGGACTTCTTAAAGGAATTCCACGATGTGAAACAAACGAAAGCTCAATATTTGAAAAGGCGGATCCTCAAAGTAAACCACTTGAAACAACAAAGAGTGCAGGTATTCCTCAAAGAGAACAGAACGAGGAAGTACATTCAAGCCTGCAAGTACAAAAGATCTTGGTGACCTAAAGGACACAGTAAAAGATCTTGGTGAAAAACTAGAGAGATAGCTCGTACAGAAGCAACAAGGGCGCGCTTCTTCAATATGATTAGCTTTAAACCACACCCGGGAACGCATGAACAGTTCACTGTGGCGGTCACATCGCTAACAGCAGTTCGCAACATAAAGATCCTCCCCATTCCGCCAACATGATATTTCAATTTCATCCAGTCATTTACCTGCGACGTTGTGTGACTGGTCCTTTAGTATTATGGCCCCTCGACGCATTGGGACCTCTGCCTAAAACAGTAGAGGGAAACCAATATTTCCTAGTTCTAGTCGACGCATTTACGTGTTGGGTGGGGGGTCCGTGGCGTAGAATTAATTTTCTCGCAAGTCTGACTTTGTTCTTTGTTTTTAAATCTAGAGGCGGGTTCTTTATCTCAGCCGGCTTAGTCAGCCGGCTAGCAGAACAACTCAGTGATGACGTCATAGGATGGATAACTCTGAAGAACGCTAGGCTGATGGCGGAAGATCAACAAAACAGCAGACTAATTCTCAGTTCTGCTATAAATGTGATATTGGAAGATGACGAAGAAGAAGCTATATTGTCTCACGTTATATTCAGAAGATCGCTTAGAACTCGTCTAATTGGTCATCTGCTTCAAAACGAACAAAGGATATCCACAACGATTGATAATTTCATTACTGACGTCGTAGAATTGTACGATCCATACAAATTTAAAGAGGATTTCAGAATGTTTCGTCAAACATTGATGGTTAATAAAACAAATTCATGTTTTGATAATGCTGGAGGGGGAGAGGTGTTTTGAACCATAGCCAACTAAAAATACAGACTATGTTTTAATGTTTTTATTTGGCTATATTATGAAAGTGTTACGGAGGGGTAGGGCAACGCCACCTAAAAAAAACAGCTTGCTGCTGCTGATTAAGCCTCGCTTTGGATTACAGCTTGGCCCGCCCAGCCGCGTATTTCACAACGGTACATGAGAAATGCAACCGCTGTGATTTTATCATGGAGGTAGGAATAAGGAATATATTAAAGTATATACAGTGTAATAAAATATTTTTAATTATGCTTATTCCTTAAAAATATTTTATTATTTTATTACTTTGTATTTACTTTAATATATTCCTTACTTCTACCTCAATGGGTTTTATCCACTCTTTTGATAAAAGCATAATTAAAAATATTTTATTATTATTTTATTACTTTATATATATTTTAATATTTTAAGAAAAGATATTTATTCCTTTCTTATCGCCTTTGGTGCATATTTCGTTTTCTGATCTAATGCGATGTTATGTATTCTTTGAATATTTATATATTTTTTAGCAATATTAAAAAAACTTAATTGACATCTTAAGAGCTTTATAAGCTCCTCCATCTCTTTGTTCCTGGTTGGATAAAAAAAACACCACTCCATTGTCAATACATAACTATAAATAATTATTGTAAATATCGAAATGATTGTACGATCTCATCGATCGTGCACATAACCCTCTCCATGTCATTGACAACGCCGAGGTATCGATCATTAAGCGAGTAAAGAATAACAAGGCTCCTGGTCTAGACTCCATCACTAATGGTGCTCTCAAGAATTTGCCTCTTAAGGTAATCTGCACTATTACTAAGATTTTAAACGACTGCTGGAACCGTGGCTACTTCCCCGATACCTGGAAAAACTCAGTCATCCTCTCTATAACTCAGGTCTAGGGTTACGTAACATTACTTTTGAGAAATATTTGATAAATTTGAAGGATGGTTAAATTTATCAAACAAAAAAAACAACTGATCAACCAATTCGGGAGGATTAATTTCGTGTTTTTATCTTGTCACATATCTGACAACATACTATTACTCATAAAATAATTACCCATTAATTTTATAATTGATACTCATAAAATAGGATGTTTCTTCAACAACTGGTCAAAAGTCTAATTTGCTTCTGTAAATTTGTTACAATTTCTAATAAAATAAATTGAGAATGCAGAAGGGGAGGGGGCGAACAGCTTATGTAATTATCGAGGGAGGGTCTGGAGATGCGCTATGGGTCGTTTATGGGGAGTTTAAAAAATGTCGGAAAAATTTTGCATTGCGCAATTTCTGGACGACCTCTAAGTTGTTATTTTAATTTTTTTGTAATAAAATTTGTTAATTAATCCGATTTTCTATGCTAGGTGATTCTAGAAAAGATAGAGCCCTATCTTCCACAGGCTGCACCAGGCTACTTCGGTGTTCCTAATAAAAATAAACTATTAATAACTGTTTGGTACCTTGCGAATGCCGAAGAGTCCTACAGAGTAATGAGCAGATTGTTTGGAGTGGAAAAATCAGTAATTCACAACATTGTGCATACAGTTTGCCGAGCTCTCTATCGAATCAAACCTCAAATAATTGTATGGCCAGATATGAGAGAATACGAATCTCTAGCAACTGCCTTTCAATCCATAAAAGGGATCCCGGGTGTGATAGGAGCTCTGGATGGAAGTCATATTCCTTGTAAGGCACCAGACAATGACCGGGAGTCCTTCATTAACAGAAAAGGAATACCCTCAGTTGTCTTGCAAGCAGTATGCGATCATCAAAAAAGATTTTTGGACATTTATTGCGACAGACCTGGCTCTCTTCACGATGCTAGAGTATTGCGGCTAAGCCCTCTTGGACGAAAGCTTCGTGCAGGCACACTAATCCCAACAACGCAATATCATATTTTGGGAGACTCAGCATACCCGTGCCTGAAGAACTTGATCACACCCTTCAGGAACTACGGCTTCTTGACTGAACAACAGAAAAGATTTAATTTGAAGCATAGTGTCACCCGTGTCATCATTGAAAACACATTCGGCCTGCTAAAAAGCAAGTTTCGAAGACTGCATTTTATTGATAAGACCCGTATTGATCAAGTTCCTAATATTGTTGAGGCATGCTGCATCATCCACAATCTCATTCTTGATGTTGAAGGACCACAACCAGAAGAACCAACCACACCCGAGGAGACATTCGACAATGATGATGGTGATGCATTGGAAGCTAGAGTTGATGATGTTCGAGGCAGGCAAAAACGTCATAACATTATGTTGGAAATTTGTTAGTGTGATGATTCAAAATGATTGCGACAACAAAATTAATTTTTGTATTGTATTTTATTTTATATTTTATTTTATTTTATTTTATATTATTTTATTTTATATTTTATTTTATATTATTTTATTTTATTTTATTTTATTTTATATTATTTTATTTTATTTTATTTTTTTAATTTAATTTTATTTTATTTTTTTATTTTTCTACTAATTTATTTAATACTTCTGTCAATCGATTAATTGCATCCGTTTTCTTATTAATAGCGGTTAACAATTCTTTTTTGAAGACTTTATCATCTTCTAGCTGCTGCTGCTCTAATTCCAGTAAT
>JAHWFO010091810.1:349937-367867 GCA_023313115.1 Rhysida immarginata
TGTAAGTAAACGGAGCTGCGGGGACCCCATGTTCATATGACAAAAAATACTTCTAACGACCTCTTCTATCACTCCCAAAAAATCTGTACTCAATTCAAAAACACCCTGTATAAGAGAATATTATAAACACAAATTATAAATAAACTGATTAAATAACAAATTGTTAATCATTTAATAACACTGGACAACAAAATTTCAAAAAGTTCATGCTTCCGAGATGAAAGTAGTCATTTCTGAATGAATTCAATGTGCTGAACACGAATATGACTAAGAAAAAGCTGAATTGGCTATTGTTTCTTAGTAATTTGTAAACGAGGAATGTTTATTTTGTGTGGTTCTGCCAATGGTCGGTGCTGTACATTCTTTTCTCCAGGCTTAAAAGATGCTCTTGGAGGCCATTCTTTCTTGATGTAGAGCAAATCGATTGCTCTGCTGTCCCATAGATAAAGAAAATAGCAGTACTTTGTATCTCTCTGCTGCAAACCTATCAACAGAGACACTACCTTCAGATTAGCACAGATCTACCAGCCATATTGTCACGTGCCAAATACGCAGTGGAATAAAACAAATACTAAAAGTAGAATACGGGACACTAAGTAAAAGAAAATAAGCACTTCGTTTTAAGTACGCACTAAAAAGATTTTTAATTCAATAACCCTAATCTGGAAAAAATAATTAAAAAGCAAAACAGTTATTTTCTAACTAAGAGAATAGGAAATATATGAACAAATAAATGACAAATAAAATCAGATGGTATAATACAATTACACAGCTCGGTATTTGGTTACAAAAGAAACACAATCAATAAAACATAACTCCTAGTAATAGCAAACAAGAATTGTCTTATGCTTCAATAACTAAAATAAATGGAAATACAAAAAGAATACACACACAATCTGTTGCTTAAAGTGAAATCTTTTTAACGGGAACCGAACGAAGTTTACGCTCAGTTCTAATCGCTACACAAAAGTTTTAAGAGTCAGAAATTGTCACATATTCAAATCACCAATTTGAAAAATAAAATTCAGTCTTATTATGTAGTTCAGTCCCACAGTCTTAAAATCACTGAATACGACTTAACGTCTTAGGAGTGCCTGGAAAATGGAGGAAATAAAAATTTAACACTTGTTATGAATAGAAAATTAAAGCATTAATGACAAAACATGACGAATCCTCCTTCGCACTTAGAAGACACCAGTAATATCACAAAAAAAGAATATAACAAAGATTTGACACATTTTCGGTTACACGCTCATCCTTCCGGACAAACAATTTAAACTCCGGATTCCGTGTAGAGAAACAATGTCACGCTCATAAAAACTTTTAGGCCCTATGACCTTTTCAACTATAGGCCTTTCACACACTTTTAATCGGCACGAAGAAAAGCCTTTACATAGGCTTTCTCTAAGAAAATAGGAATAAACGAGTACTCACAATTTATGAGCCAAATGAACTCGGAACCACGCACTGGACGATAAATTCTATGGGCGAACCACCACTCGGCCGACGCCGTCTCGCACGTATGCTGACAGTCCACGGGGGAGAACGCCGAGAAGGCGTACTCGTTCCCAACAAATGACGGTTGCGCTGTTTTCGTTATTCCGACTCTCGTGCCACATTTCTAACTCAAGCCTAGTTAGAAATAGCAAGTTGACGGGCGACAATTTTGCTCGAGGAATGGCGACGCCGTTCGCTGCGTTGTACGACGCCTCGCTCCTTCCACCGACGGACGAGCCTACCTTCGGTGCTCGCACGGGTTGCTTTCCCCGACGTATCGACGGCGACTCCTTGGTAGCATTCAAACGCTCCTCTCCAGGCTCCGGAACGTTAATGTCTTTACCGCTGACATTAATTTTTCGCTGCTCCAACACATGCCGCCTCCGCCGTTCGACATTCGGTCTGAAATTTTTTGAAGAGCCCCCTGACTCCTGCGCTCGCTCGTTTTTATCACCGTCTCGTCCGCTGTCGCTTCTCCTCTTCTCCAGAATCGAATCTCCCGCTCCGCTCTCGCCGCGTTGATTCTCGGGAAGCCTTCTCCTCCTGAACACACGTGTTTTGTTACAGCGAGGTTTATTTCGCTGTAACACATATTTACTCTAGTTAATCCTCTCCAATAGCTGCTTTAGACTGTCCTACGTCTCCTTCATGTACACAGCATGCCCGATAGTTATAGATGGAAGATGGTTCCCGTGATTCTGAAAAACCGACAGAACAATGGACAACACATCAATATCTCTGCAACGAGAGCCAATCAACTCTTTTCAATGTGATATTCGTGTTCAGCACGTTAAATTCATTCAAGTTTGGGTATTTTCACCTAAGAAGCAATTTCGTTGTTACCCAGTGTAATTAGCCATGTTAACAAACCAATAGGCAAGTGATTAAATATGTAAATATGGACGGATTTAATGAGATATACTGTATGTACCCCTTATATTTATATAACTATACCCAATTTAGGATAAATATAAACGTATACGAATAAAAGCATAAGATGAGAAACAAAACTCTGAACTCTTAACCCAGTGCTTAAGAAGTATTAACTGACAAACCGTGGGGAAAAGCAGATACCTAACATTTTTTTTTTGGAATAACGAACAAACCAATTTATTTACAGCACTTCCACAGGGAAATCCCATTCATCTCGGTGACCGGTTTCCAATTTTGTTTGTAACACTTGCACTTTCTCATAAAGTTATCTCAATTACTCCCATATGATGCATATTGTCAAAGTGTGCAGGAAAACTAGCACAAACGTGTTTGCCAAATTTGTGGTCTTTATTTCTTTTCTGTCAAGTGCATGAAATTCCAGCAAGCAATTCATGGCGAGACCTCTAATTTGAATCTCCTGCTACAACACTTGCAGTCGTAGATAATATTACCTGCAAACAAGGAGAGATAGACTTGCACTCATCTGCCAGGCATGTCAATATGAAGTCGGAATTTTTGTACAGAAAATACACGTTTATTATATGAAAATGATAATAAATATTTTATTCGAAGTAATGCCCATCGTTGGCTATAAATTTTTTTCCACCTGTGTGACAATTTGTGGATGCCATACCAAAAAAACTGTTGCTGTTTTGAAGTATACCAGTCATCGAGCCATTTTCCTACATTTTCGTAATAAGTGAAGCGCGGTTTCAGCAAGTGCGTGTCCCATCGATCCAAATAAGTAGTAGTCGGAGCCAAGTCTGATGAGTAAGCCGCATGCGAAAGTATTGTCCAACTAAACGCCTCAATCATTTTCTTGACCAAGTGTGGTGGTGCATTATCATGAAGCAAAGTCACTTTGTGTTGCCTTTTTTTTTTTGATATTCTGGTCGTTTTTCACTCAAAGCTTGATTCAAATCGATCATTTGTTGTCGGTAGCGTTCGGTATTAACGGTTTCGCCAGGTTTCAGCAGCTCATAATAGATAACTTTGTGTCTTCCACATTCTTCGTTTCTCATGTCAGAAACGCCACTTTTGAATTTTTTAAACCACTCAAAGCGCTGTGATTTACCACTCAGCGTAAGCTTCGACTAGCGTTTAATGCGATTCTGCAGCAGTTTTCTTCAAATGGTAACAGAAAATCAATGCTGTACGCAAATCGTAGTTTCCAGGCACAAAATTCGACATGTTCAACGCTATTACAAACTATGCTGTTGTATGTGAGTTGAAAATCTTTGTCAGATGTCAGAGTAAGAAAATGGCACCAACGACCCCATTTGACGGTAAATACATTGGCAGCGAGGGCCATTTATAGGTAAATTCCGGTTTCATATTTACAGGCCTGGTATTAAAGATGATGATGATTTTTGTGTGGCTTAGCGAATTTGTTATTTCTGACGTGTTCGTTCCTGAACCAACCTCAAAAAAATACGTCTGTAATAATTAAAGATTTGGAGATTTGGGCTACCTCACCATGGATTAAAGATGTGTAAATATTTCAATAATTGGTATATTTTTCCCTGAATGTTTGCATTGTTTTTATTTATTACCTCGTTACATCTTGATTAATAGAATTTAATTGTCACGTTTCGTGTCAGGATGACGTATGACCGAAGGGGGGGGGGGGAGGGTTTACAAAAATATGACGTGTGCCGACACAGGGGGGAGGGGGGTATAAAATTATTTGGAAAAAGGATGACGTAATTTGTGGACGACCCCTTACCAAATAAACAAATAAACAAAGATATTCAAAACAATACAATAACGAAATTTTTCACAAACAGAAAGAAATATTAGAACAAATACTAAACATAAAATCATACCAAAAATAACAAATAACCAAAACAGTAATAACCACTACCAACCTAAAAATAACAAACAATCAAAACAACAACACAAGTAGCAATTTCAAAGACCAATGCCAAAATAACGAAGAAAAATAGAGCACCACAAACCATTTACCAAATACCATGTAAAAATTGTGAACTTGAAGACCTGTGAAAACAAAAAGACAACTACAAATAAGAATAAACCATTAATGAATGATATAATCAAGTACCGAAAGGTTTGATGACGGGCTTGATCACTACCTAATGGATAGTGTCACAAAGTATTGAAGACCCGAGTTATTTATGTATTCCACCCGTAAAACGTCTTTATGTAAATAGTGTATATTTGAAATGAAGCGGGCATTTACAAGGGACTGGTCGTAACGGAGGCGTGTGCAATTCAGCGCCAAAAATGTAATCGCTATACCCCTTGCATCAAGTCAGCTGTGTTATTCTCCCGTGCAAAACCAATTTATGTTATTTAACTTCTTTAGGTTGTTCCGTTTATCTACTACTGTAAATATCCCGGGCAACGCCGAATGCCTCCTCTAGTGCCAAATAAAGTTGTTTTCGTTCGTGACTCGTCAATTAAGAAATGTTTGATATACAAATTACCTATTCCGATCCTTTGGAAATTTCTGACGGTATCAGGATACTTACTACTGAGTCAGTTTCAATTATCGCTTTGAAATAGTCCTATCCATGATTAGAATTTGAACATTTTTTTTTGATAAGGAGATGACTATAGATATTTAATAAAACATTAATATGTAATTGCAATAATCACTATCGAATTCACTTAGCGTGTACTACATATATAGAAAAGTAAAAAATATATTAACGAAGCTTATTCTCAATTATTCATGTCAACTAGAATCTAAAATCTATTACTGTATTTTCCAACTCGTCTCCTTGACCTCTCGCGAGAATTATTTGTATCTTCTGTTGCGGCTTACACAAGTAGAACTTTCTGTATCTTCTGATGCAGAATTACTTCCTCAACCAGTGGAAATTTATTCAGGAGCAGGTTTTGTAGGATACCTCTCCTCTTTTAAAAGCGGGCTTTCGTCACATGCCATTGCATGATATCCCTTCATCTATCCCATATGAACTTATTTTCTGGCATTAAATGCATTTGATAATTATGCGGGGTCATCTGGTCAATTATCGAGTGAAAATAATTCTATCACTGCAAACTGCGGCAGAAAGGTTTTGTCTAGTCGCAGCAGAATACGGAGATGAGGCCGAAATTAATAGATTTTAAATTCCATTGAGATAATTTTGCGCCCCAATAACACCCCCCCCCCCCCCCAGGTTTACACCCGAGTTATTTCAAGTGTACTTATGACATGTTGACATGTTACATTGTATATAACAAAATAAATGTGACGATCTAAATGTGTCGATTTGACTAAGTGACGAAACGAATCATGGGTGAATTCAAAATGATGAGATGAACGCATCGAGTCGACTGAGACAAAACAAACTTGGAGCGAAGTGAATGTGACTAAAAGGATAGTGATGAAATGAAATGTCACGACCAGAACCCTCTTTATTATTTTAAAAATGGAGATGGGTGAGCCAATTGGCCAGATAGTTTTTAGGGGGGATTAAAGATTTTCCACATAGTAGTCAGAGTGGAGGGGAGAATATAAATTGCGAATATTTTTTGGCCACGTGGTTTATGAACGATCCTTAAGAGCAATGGGCGACAACTTTTTAACGGATGCAGAGAACCAAGTTTGCATCACTGCATACTTTTACACATGATATTTATTCTTGACGAGTTGCTAGGAATTGATTGATTTATTACACGTCATATTTTGGCATTGAAAATTTCCAATGATACTTCTATGGTATCATTGTATCACGTACAACTGAACCAATTTCGACCATTTCGAACTTATTAATATTCGTTATATCCATTCATGACTCGTCGTTTAAAGTTCTTTGATGCCATACCTTAGCCTTTGAAAATTTCTAAGGGACAATGACTACTAAGAACACGTGCCAGTCAACCATTTCGACCATCTTCGAACTGAATTTATAAAAATGGCTAAACGGTACTTAATAACGTAATATTCTTTCATGGCTCGTCGAAACGAGTGGTTTGATATGTTACTTACTATATCTTAGCATTGAAAATTTATAGAGGGTATCATAATTCTAGAGGGTATCATTTATATTTCCAGAGTCTGCGGAAATAAACCAACCTATCTCTTTCGAGAATACAAAAAAGCCAGTCGACTCTGTTTCTCCTCCCTGATATTGCTCCTCAAAATCTTTCTCAGACCACTCATCCCACATCACCCAATTACAACCCTGCCTGCCTTGCTCCTCGCTTCATTCCCAATCCTTCCATAGATTTCGCAGTGTCACAGATCAATTCTCCCATTCCAAGTGTGCCAAAGTTTTTTTCAGTGCAAAACCCTAAAGAAAAGGAAAAAAGTAAAAAAATTCTAATTGGCTCTAACACAAAGAAGAATCATATAAATTCGACAACCAGTACCAGGAAATCTTCCAGCAGAAAGCCTCGTGCAAGATTTTTCGCGTCGCGTCTAGACCCGGAAACAACGGTTAAAGATATTGTTAACTTCATATCTACAAACTGTTCTGGCTGCATACCCATCTGCCATAAATTAAAGACTAAATATCCCCACTACAACTCTTTCTACTTGGAAACTGAAAGTAACTTCATACTGATATTTTTAACTCAGAATTTTGGCCCACTAAGGTACTTGTCAGCAACTTCCTTGGCAAACTCTACCCGGCTCAAATTGTCGATTCTTCGTCTGAACTAAATACTCATTCATCCATGGAGCATGCTGACCTTGCATACTTAGATCAATAATTAGTCTCTGTCTACAATCTATTGTACTCACATGTGACTATTTATTGCACATCTCTACGGTCGTCTAAGTTTTTTCTTCTCTTACCTATCTTAGTTTTAATGGCTCCCTTATGGGATATTTCTCTATTTTATCAAAACGTTAGGGGCTTAAAAACGAAATTGTTCGACTTCTCCTTAAGTGTTCACTCCAGCTCATATGACATAATTCTACTTAGCGAAACATGGTTGAACAAGAAGATCCATAATGGCGAACTTTTCGACGAAAGATATGTTGTTGAGAGAAAAGACAGGTCTCTCGAGTGTCAAAAAGCAGATGGGGGAGGTGTCTTGATTGCTTTAAATTCCAAGACCACTTACTCAAGAATTGATTTTGAATGCGACATTTCTCCTATAGATTATATTCTTACTCTGGTTGACTTTAAGCCATTGAAAGTTCTTATTCGAGTAATCTATATTCCACCATACAACAATCCGGCCCAAAATCAGCTGTTCTTAGACAAATCATCTACAATCGCTCTCTCAACCTGCGACAACTTTCTTGTTGTTGGAGACTTCAATGTGCCTGATTATATCCCCATTAGCCCCTGCTCAACATTTTTCAAATTTATCTTCGTCAAGGGCTCTTTCCTTACACAACTTCATGCACTCCCTAAATTGTCAGCAATTAAACTCTATTCAGAATTCGCAAGGCAAACTGTTAGACCTTGTTTTTGTCAATTTTGAAAACTTCTCCTGTTTCAAAGACAGTGGCCTAGTGCCTGAAGACATTCTTCATCCGCCCCTGCATATAACGGGGAGCATCTTCAGTGAACATGTTAAGTATGTCCATATTTCTTATCGTTACAATTACAAAAATGCGGACTTTAAATTGTTATATAAACTCTTATCTGTTGACTGGTCTTTATTAGAGGAATGTGATAAAGTCGATGATATGGTCCAAAGCGTTTATGATACTTTTCATCACATACTATTTTTTTCTGTCCCTATAATTAAAGATAAAAAATTAACAGTTATCTCATCTGGTTCACCAATGAAACAAAAAAATTATTAAAGCTCAAGCACAAAATTAGAATGAAACTTAAAAGAAACCCTCCACTCTCTTATAAAGAAACATTTAGTCAATTGCGATCCACAGCCAAAGCATTCATAAAACGAAATTTCAAGAACTACATGTCATCTGCCCAATCTAAAATTAAATCAACCCCCAAAATTTTCTGGAACGTGATAAAAAAGCTTAAGGGCTCCAATAATGCAAGTTTTAATAACAAAATGTTCTTAAACGTTGAATGCTTAAACCCCTCGGAAGATATTGCAAATGGCTTAGCAAAAAACTTTAACTCGGTATTCAATCCATCTACCATTGATAACTCCAGATGCTTTGAGGAAGTTTTCCCACGCAATTATATTCTTAATGACAGGGTGGAATCACCAGGGCCTCTCACCGAATTCTCATTCTCTTAAATTCATACAGCCATCACCAAAGTTAGAAACCTGCATGGCATTCCCTCTTACGTCTATAAAGCCTGCAGTGTTTTTCCCATCTGCCCTCTAAAACACATCTTCAATTTTTCAATCAAAACCGGCACGTTTCCTCTAATGTGGAAAAATACCAAAGTTGTTCCTTTGTACAAAAACAAAGGTGATTCAAACACCATCAAAAATTACCGCCACATTTATATACTTTATTTTCTAACAAAAAGTTTTGAATATGCAGTCTATCAAAGAATCTATCCCACTGTCTCGCCTGCCCAAAACTTTCAGGTTGACTTAATATAAATCGATTTTGAGAAGGCGTTTGAGAAGGTGGACCATTTTCTCCTTATTAAAAAACTTTTATAATTTGGATTGCATCACTCGCTTATCAAATGGTTATGCTCAAACCTTACCGAATGACCAAATTGTTGTCATAAATGGCACTACCTCCAAAAGCTTCATATCCTCCTCAGGACTGCCCCAGGGTTCAGACTTAGGACCATTATTACTGACATACAAGATGTAGTAAAATCATCCTCTTTGTTTTTGTTCGCAGATGACATCAAAGTGGGCAAAATCATTCGTACTCCTCTTGACTGCTTTGATTTGCAACTAGATCTATACTCTCTTAGCTCTTGGTGTATCGAAAATAAAATGTACATTAATGAAAAGTGTCACTCGGTCACTTACTCACTGAAACATTCTCTTCATAGCTTCTCGTACACCCTTAATGGTTCTTCTCTTGATAAACTAACTACCACAAAGGATCTAGGGGTCTTTTTTAAGCACAACCTATCTTTCACCGACCATATAAATCACATTATCTCTAAAGCCTATAGGATCTCTTATTTCATTGTTCGAAACTCTACACGCTTCAATAGCACAGAATTTTCTATTTTCTTATTCAACTCCCTAATAAGACCCGGCTTAGAGTAGGCTTCGACCATCTAGTCTCCGTACAATGTTATGTTACAGCGGCGTCTTGAGAAAGTTCAAACTGATTTTCTACGCTCCCTTCTTCACTTATCAAATCACAAATTCTTTAATGAAAATTTATATCCTACAAACTCTTACCTGAGAGATCACTTTCGTTGTGAATGTCACGGATCGCTCCACGAATTGACGATCCTGATGAAAACAAAGAGACACGAGATGGTAGACACAATACTTCCCGTTCTCTTTCACAGAGCGTAGATGTTAAAGTCCGAAACCGAAAGCAAACTAGGAATGAGCGTACACCTCCATCTAGCGATAAGGTGCTTCATAAAACCAAGCCATTAGATGCAATGAAATATAGTGAGCATTTTATTGGCGGAAAATCGCATATGTAAAAGGGGAGAGTGACTTGAGACCTCGACAAGTGAGTTTCAGAAAGGAACTGCATGAAAAGAGACTATGTAAAAGATCGTTTTCGAGCTCTCAGCGAAAACGAGAAGAGCACAAACCAAGGACTGAAAAAATTTTGTAACCGCTTAGCGCACTGCAGAATCTAAGTTCAGCTATTAGCGCTAATCAGACATTTCCTTCAGTATCGTTGAATAATAGTGTATCCACGACGTTTGAAGGACGAAAGCAACGGAGACCAGCGCCTACGCCATAGGAATCTACTTCCAGCGACCTCGCGTCTCCAAGCCACGAGGAATCGAATTCCAGCGGAGCCCAACGGTAGTTTCCAATAGGGGAATCTAGCACGAGATTTCTCGTTTGAGCATCAAGAAAAATTTAGCCAAACCATCAGCAAACATACAAAAGATGGACATTACTTCTAAAAAACAAAGACAAAAATACATCCAACACTCAATCACAACTAGAAAGCACTCAACACATCCAACAAACAATTAAACAATGTGTTGTTCTTAATTGTTAATATTTAACTGTTATTTCTATTAAAAATTTCAATTTCATGGTGAGAATAAATTTCTCGAAAACGTTAATTTACTACTGTCCTTTTGAAATACCTTCTTCAAATTTTATTATACTGTTCTTTTGAACTACATTATCATTTTTCTACCCACAAAAAGGCATTCCTCAGACTTCAGGCCCTTCCTCTTACTGTACAACGCAAGAATACATAGAATTTCATCAATCTTCATGACATCTATCAAGAAGACTAAATCTATCTACAAGACTCTATTCAAGATTGGTGACTACATTTTCTATGTCTTTTTGCATTTTAATATACCCGATTTTACATTAAAAAGGAGAAGATATTAATTTAATGCATTAACAAAACCTGATTTATGAAAAATCACTCTATGAAGAACAAGACTTCATCTACATCCTCAATAGACTGGGTTTATTTCTGCTATCAACAACATCTTCAATAGACTACATCCTTTGAGTTTTCTTCCATCTCAGAAGTTTCTTCATCGTTTTTCAAGATTGGTGACTTTATTTATTAATTATTTTTTTGTTTTTATTAATTTTACGATTTTCCCCATTAAAAGGAGACTGGCCACATTTAAATATAAAATTAATCATTTAAACTCCTTAGATCAATAGTAAAACATAATATTTAACTCATCAAATAACCAGAAAAATCAAAATTTTTGAAGCTTAAGTAGGACCGACGGTCAAATTTGGTTCAGGCAGTTTTATAATTAAAGAATAAGTCATAAGATGTTCAGTGAGGATTTTATTGTACGCCAACCTCAGCTGTAATTATTGATGAAAAACACATAGGAAAGAAAATTCCGCAGCCTGGTTCAATCTAGGGGGTGTAAAAAGGACAAAGTCTTCACCCTACCCCTTCCCCGTGACCTAGACGAGCTGAAAGAACGCATTACGGTAGCGATACGTGGGATTGATGGAGACATGTTAATGCGGGTTTGAGACGAATTCGACTACCGCATTGATGTATGCCGTGTCATGACAGGGGGGCATATTGAACATCTTTAACTGTGTCACAATAAACTTCAAGAGTTTTTCTTTAAGAATCCGTATGCAGTGTGTCTATATTCTGAATAGCTTTGATGTAATAAATTTTTAAAAGTGTGAAGTTCTTTTGTAATCAATCTGTATATATAATTAAAGAATTTCATTTAATATCTTAAGCAAACTAATTTAATTAAATTGTGTCTAATTTTTATTTTTTTATGACTTATTATACTTTGTGGCTCACATTAAAGATGTGACTTGCACTACACATGTGACTGACACTACATTTTAAATTCCTTTAAAAACATGTAAATTATTTAGAGATTTCTACTTTTTTTATAAAATTAGATGTATTTAACAATCCAGTAAGAAATAAAGTATAATTCTAATTGACAATCTATACTAAAAGAGAACTACAAAAACTTATTTATCTTTTCTGTGACTGACACTACATTAAAAATTCCATTTTTTATCATTAAAATAAATAAACTTGCAAAAAAAAGGTAAAGGATTAAAAAAGTTATTTCATGAAAGTGCACTTATTTTTCTAGATAAATACATAATTTACAACAGAAAAAAGCATATATTTACCTTTCAAAATTTCTTTGTGACTCTTAACCTAAAATACACTTCCTACCTATCCAAAACATGCAGCCATTTTGAAAGCTTGGCATAGCCACAAAATGTTTCCTAAACAATTGTCAATGTGACATTCTAAAGATTTGGTTATTGTAATTTCCCTAAATAATGACCAAATCCTTGAAAAAAAATATTTGTAAAATACTAATGGTGTGCGGTATTAAATGTGAAGCGGGAAGCGTAAAGCCCAGTGGCTTATCCCTTATGAGGCCTTTTCTCGTAGGGCGGTAAATGCGGAGAGATTCAGTAGAATAGCGGAGCGGGCACATCAAGAAGATGTAGAAAGTGGACCGGGTACATCAAGAAGATGTAGAAAGTGGAGCGGGTACATCAAGAAGATGTAGAAACAAAATAGCAGAATAAGTAATTCTGACTTTATTCTGAAAAGAACAAAAGATAGCGAACAAATTACAGAGAGATGACAAATAAAACTATGCTATGGTAACGTGGCACGAGAGATGAGCAGTGGGCATTGTTACTCGGTAACAATGCCCAAAGCAAGAGCTTGCGGCGTCAACATTCTCCCCCGGCTTGAAAGGGTTGGCTTTCAAAACTTAGATAAATAAATGGATAAATTCATTAAGAGTATAGCATGTTTAAATTAATAAAAATTATACAACAGTTTGTTCTTAATAGCCGAAAACGCACATTGGAAAGCAAACAGAATAACTTTTACTGCTAAGCACGGGGAAGTTAATCAAAAACAAAAAGACAAAGCAGAATAATTTTCTGCTCTGTGCGGAAAGCAAAGCGAAAAACAAAGCAGAATAATGTACTGCTCTGTGCGAAAACACAAAACGAGTTGCTTCAAGTTTTATTGGAATCTGTAACATTAACAACAAAGATGGCTACAATTGCGAGCAATTAAGACAAACTTCGAAGCATGAAGACTATTGCAGTTACAAATGAGAAACATCAAAATATGATGATTGCGATGAACTACAATCTCGAAGAACGACCACTGTAATTACGAGCGAGAAAAAAGCAGACATGGAGATACCAATGATTGCGCGAGACTGCGATTTAAAAGCCAACTGCAGTGTGAATTAGCGAAAAAAGCAGGCATTGAAGAACGGATTGCGCGAGCCTGAAACCTAAAAGGTTTGAGCAGTTAAATTAGCAAAAAAAAATGCAGACATCAAAGTATGATAACTGCAAAAGACTGGTTGGTTGGTTGGTTTATTAGAATTTTTGGCGTCGACTACTAAGGTCATTTTGCGCCTTTTACAAACAGGTTATATCTATACGCAGCCCGGGACAAACACAAACATCCATGCCCACGGCGGGATTCGAACCCACGACCAGGCGGACTCGAGAACTAGAAAGCCTACGCCCTAGCCCTCTCGGCCACCTGGCCGGCTGCAAAAGACTGCAATTTCAGAATACGAAGATTGCAGTTGCGAGCGAGCGAGTGCAGACATCAGAGTATGATGATTGCAAATCTGCAACCTTAAATAAGGATTGCAGTTACGATTAACCGAAAGTAGACATCGAAGAACGATGACTGCAAAACTGCAACATCAAAGCATGATTGCAGTTGCGAATACGCTAGCTATCATCGAAGGTGATGAATTTATCTAGAGCCAAACGAAAAATGCGAAGAGATCATCGAGACACGACGATGATATAAATTCCCCAATGGAAAACTTAAGTTAATAAAAAGTAAAGTACAGGCAAAAGTCAATATACTAAATTATCAATAAGAACTCTTTGTAAATACAAATTAGTGATTTAACAAGTATAAGATACAATTATAAGATAGCGTTTGATTATAAACTGAATTGAATAATTTCTCATTATGGTTACATCACATAAGAACATACAATATAAGTAAATTGAAAATAAGTAAATTTTCATCTGCTTAACCAAGTAAGAAATTAAGTCGTTGACGACATTAAATGCTAACGGAAATAAAAATAACAAAAAATTATAAGTAAACAATAGCCATTTCCTGTTTAGCTTAACAATCCACAACGGCTTAAGACCCAATATCTGAATGAGTGTCAAATTCTTCGATGAATTCTCATCTATCACGTAGGTTTGCATGATTCGTTGGAAATATTGCGATGAAGGTAACTGCAGTGAATCTTCATATTTTGTTGCGGGTACTGTTGGGGAAAGTTTAGTAGCGACTGTGCTTGAAGTGCTTGCGATAAGGAATACTCCCGTGGCACTCGTGGCACTCGTGGCACCTGCTGTTGCATTAACTGTTGTGGCAGCGAACATTGGCTTGGTGGCATCGGCAGTGGACACTGGCTCGAATGCACCTGCAGTTGCAGTAGACATTGGCGGGCTTGCATCTGCGATTGCAGTGGACACTGGCTGGCTTGCATCTGCGATTGCAGTGGACACTGGCTGGCTTGCATCTGCGATTGCATCTGTTGACGAGATGGAACCCGAGTCAGTAGCAGCTGCTGTCACTGTTGCTGAGATGCAGTTTGATTCAGAAGCAGTTGTTGCATTTGTTGTGGAGATGTCGATTAGTTTAGGGGCTGCTGATGCCCATTTTGCTGAGACGGCGTTCAGTTCACTAATGTTTGTTGTTGTAGTTGCTGCGAGGATGGCGATTTTTGGATTAGCGAGCAACTGTTGATGTGGAATCGACATAGAAGCATTCGTGTACACATCTCTGGGTGTGCAATTCAATGATCCATCATATTGTAAAGGAATTTGATTTGAATTACAACTGGCAGCAACAGACGATTTCATAGAAGAAACAGATTTAACCTGAATGGTACAATTGGCAGCAGAAGACGATTTCATAGAAGCAATAGATTCAACCTGAATGTTGCTTTGAATTAGCTTAATATTACCACTACTCCCCGGTGAAGAGTCTGCGGATGGAATAGTTTTTTGAGCGGTGCTGCCAGCGTTCTTTAAATCGAAATCGCTCTTCGAAGGCGGGGCCCTGATAGAAATAGTCTGATTATGAAAATTTCCAGAATTAAGGTCCATAGTAGATTTCCTATTGCACCCGCTTTGTGATACGGTTATTTTTGGTCCTTCGAGCCGGATCCCCACTTCGCACATATTTTGGTCCTTCGAGCCGGATCCCCACTTCGCCCGCATATTTATGGTCCTTCGAGCCGGATACTCGCTTTATCAGAACTGAATCGCCCGGATACCCGCTTTATCAGAACCGAATCGCCTGGATTCCCGCTTTATCAGAACCGGATCGCCTGGATTCCCGCTTTGTCCGCATCGGATACCCGTTTCGTCCGAGCTATATCGCCCAGATATCCGCTTCGCCCACATTTTATGTTCGTCCAAGCCGGATCGCCCGCTTCATCCGTATCACTATTTTTTCCGCTGGCCAATATGGAAATAACTCTTACCGAAACGAAGGACACTATGGCTATGCTCATGCATGAATTGCAAGGAGTTAACGATGTAGCATACGATATTCTGTTCGCTACTACACCAATAGAAGCTCAACAGCAGAAGAACTTTCTCGCTGCAGCCACAACTATCAGAGAGCTACAAGGTAAAATTGATGCCTTATTGGATACTCGTAACCTCCTAGAGCTATCAACAAACGAGGATTTCATTCCTGACTACTCAGAGCTGTCAATTACACAAGAACAAGTTGGACGCATTCTACGAGTCCAGTCTCGCCTCATCGCTCTAAATGCGCTACAGATCTTAGTGCAAAACCAAAAGATAACGAACAAATTACAGCAAGATAACAAATAAAACGTTATGCTCTCCTATGCTATGGTAACGTGGCACGAGAGATGAGCAGTGGGCATTGTTACTCGGTAACAATGTCCAAAGCAAGAGCTTGCGGCGTCAACAAATGGGGTTGATAGTTACATGGAATTACCCATTTAATAAATGAGGCTTTGTAAATTAAATAAATCAGGCTTTGTAAATTAAATTCGTACTCGAAATTGTTGCAACCACTGCGAATGCGAAAGTGAAGAATTTGGTCATGCCACATACCAAGTTTTTCGCCATGAAATTTTGAAATTGAGTAATTCAGTCGAACGAATAAACTCACAGCTCCTAAGTGACAATTGCCTGCTCAAGTACGTTTTCCCTGAACGTTGGAACATTCAAAATTAGAAAAAGTAATTAACTTGGAATTCAAAATTGAACGAATCTTCGGCCATTTGTAATATTTAAACTGAAGTCGGGAGAGAAACGCAATGCTAGCATTGAGTTAGCTGGCATTTAAGAATTTTAAATTGACACTAAGAATGGAAAATGTGCTTAAATTAATTTTTTTGTGAAACAATTTACAGCTCATCTTTTCTAGCTCAGCGGCCAATCCAGTTCTTCAACCCGCATCTCGTCAAAAAAGTCGGATTTGGGTCTTGCTTTGCGGCAAGGCGCATTGTCGTGCTGGAAGAGGAACGGCCCGTCACCTTGTGAAAATTATATAATTACGAATAATTAAGAAAGCTTCTACCCAACAGATAAGAAGAGGTGAAGAAATGCTAATAAGGCGGGAAACAATGAATAGTATTCTAAAGAAAGAAATTAGAAAATCAAAAATAGTACCATTATTTTTGCTGCTGGTTTTTCCTTAGCAATGAATGGAATCATTTTTATCTATGAATTTTTTTTTGTCTCATTTTAATCACCTGAAATGATTCCCACCTCTACAACTACTTTTTTGTAAGAACATTAGAAAAGTCAGTAAAAAAGGAAGTTACTAATAAAACAAACAACAAATTATTTGCATTTGGTAAATATAGCATCTTAATTAAAATAAAATATCCATGCTGTAATAAAACTTTGGGATTACAACGGCCACTAATTTAGCTCATAGAAGTTTACGCTATCTCTAGCCCTTCCCATTTAGTCCCCTTTCACTTGAGCAGATTCACCTTTCCCCCTTCATCGCGTGTCCGTTTTGAGTTTTATCGCGGTTTTTGAGCTTCGTTTATCATCGGTATTTTGACTAAGAAATACTTGAAACTGATTTAGTCATTATACTACTTACTAATTCGGAAACTGTTTGTATTCGTGTGGATCGTGGCATCACTCGTCTCATTTTGTTGGGATGGGTAATAAGTTTTAATACGATATGAAAAAAAATTGGAAAACGATGGCATGAAAAAGAAGAAAAATATGCATAAATTTTCTTAAATTCACCAGCAATTTTTAATTTCTTGAGTTGAGTATTGTGTGCGAGAAATTGTTAGAAACAAATTTAGGAGAACGTGTAAGCATTCTCTCGTGTTCTTGAGCTTTACTGAAACAATGCAAAGCACGAGCACAAGCTTCATATCTTGGCGTTAACCTGAGTCATTGTTGAATAAGAAAAAGCTTCAATAATTTCCAATATTAAATATTTGAAAGATTTTTAAATTTTCTGAATTTAATTAAAAAAAAATTAAACCAAAGCACAGACTTTCAGTAGAAGTTATTAAAAAAATCTATAAACTGAAGCATACTCCATATATAATAATATAAAATTTATAATAGAAGCTTATCAAAGACAAGCTTATGCAACTGCACAATCTTAACTAATGTATTTTATTTCAAACTAGAAGAGGTACCCGGCGTTGCCCGGGATTATTACACTTGGGATGTAAACAGAACAATCTCAAAAATTAAAATAAATTTTGCAATATCTTAAAAATAAACACATGAAAATGCTTAGAATTAATACAGTAAAAATTCTTAATGAAAATTCGAAAAAAATCTTTTTAAAGGCTCAAAATGGATGGACTGCTCCAATAATTTCTTAATCAGATAATCTTACTTCAGATCTACACTTGATGTTGTTGCAATTTCCACTCTTCTCTCGCTGTGTTGAAGCAAAATTTGGCCTTTCATCACTTTGGGTAGTCTAGCGGTCGCCAATTCTTCTATTTACT